>CM042327.1:6005519-6083019 GCA_023566125.1 Zingel zingel
CCGCAAGTGTTTGGTTTCGCACAAAGAATCCACAAAAAGGAGGAATAAAGCAAAAAGTTTCTTTTTGTATTATTGATCTAAGATTTCATAGACCAACACTGATGCTTCACTCTCTCAAGTCCCGATCAACACGGAACAAAAAGACAAATGGAATATCAGCTTGTCAGCTGAAAAAAATACAAGGACAAAACTTTACTTTTACTTTTTAATCAAAAACTTGAATAAATTATTCTGAAAGAGAGAGGGAAGAAAACAACTAAAGGAGTCTGAATTTGCAGTTTGCTGAAGACAGAGGAGCAGGAAAAGTTTAAGGAGCACACAAAAAAAGTCAAAGCTACAGAAACGCAAGAGTGAGGAGTCAAAAGTGTAGGCATACAAAAGATGCAGAGGTAAAAAGGGAAAAGAAAAATATCTCGGAAAAAGAGGACAAGGAGGTTTATAGTGGACACAGAGAAGAAAAGGAATAATCAAGGGGAAAAAAAGGCAAAAAGGATGAACCAAGACAAAAAGGAAGAGTGACGAGTGAAAGGAGGACAATTCAAAAGAACAAGGAGGACTGAAGAAGAAAAGTAGAAACATAAGGCCAAATAATAAAAGGAGGAAAAAAAACTTTTAAAAGGGAAAGGACCCAGGTGTTACAATGAGGGTTCTGGTGCTTCTTGCAGCTCCTCTCTCCATCCTCATCCTCCACATTGCAGTGGTGGCCCCGGCAGGCGGCGTGGCCCCGGTCCGTCTGGAGCGCTGGGTCCGCTCAGGCCTCCAGTCGCTGCAGTGGGACCAGCTGGACCGGTGCCTCCGCATGTCCTCGCTCTCTGAGGCCGAGTGCAGGAGGCTCGCCCACCTGCCACTGTCCGCTGTGGCTGTTTACGTATCGGAGCCACGCACTGCTGCAGGTACGGGGGAAGGCAAAGGTCATCATTGGGTTTGTTTGTGTTTTTAATGCTGAGTGAGGGTTTAGTTTGTAGCAGTGGATGAGGCAAGTACCTGGCAAAATGTGAATCAGAATCAGAACCAGAACCAGAAAAAGGTTTATTGCAGTAAGTTACACTTACGAGGAATTTGCCTTGGTGATTGGTGCATACATAACAGGCAAACATTAAACATGAATAAATACATAAACAAATATACAAATAGCTCTTTAACATAAGAAAAATGAGGCTCATGATGTCTACTAAGAAAATGCAGTGTAATACCAGTTAAATACAAATTTTCAACAAGATGTGTTTAAATGTCCATGTTAGAGGGGTAAATACGAGGAAATCAATTTTCTATAAATGATTAATGGGTGCAAAAGTCTGTCGGCTGCCTCAAACAGAACAACTGAAAGAGTCTGAATTTTTGCAATGTTTTGCAACTTGAATAAAAAAGAATTGTATCGCTGTGTGCTACCCAGACAAATCTGAATCCATTAAGAATAGGCCTTTTTTCACAGAAGACATTTGGCATGTCACAGTAGAAAAAGCACGGGAGTAAATATTAAAATAAAGCTGAATTCCATTTAGCTGCTTCGGTTTCAGGGTCCTAGTGTTGTGCATGCTGGCTCACTGTCACACAGTCATAGCTTATGGATAGTTGAATACAACAGAGCCCTCGTCAATGTTATATGTATACTTGTGGTTTTAATACTATGACAAGTCAAAATGTAGACCGCCTATTATAAACATATGAAGTAATTTTTTTAACATAACATTTAAAAAAAACTTGTAATACAAACAATAATTGTTTTAACGTAGGCTATGTATTTTCATGGAAGTTTTATGTTGATATATATTAGTTAAAACCATTACCGTAGTCAACTGTGTCTAGCCTCAAACTGGCTCAGGTAAAGCTTTAGTGCGTAACTTTTTGATATTAACGAACGTCCGTTACATTCAAGCCATTGCCAAATGAGTTGCAAAGCTAATTAAAGACTATCAGCTCCACACAACTCTCTCTGTATTTCTCAATATGGCTATGTTCAGAAACTAGTGTCGTCCGGAGACTTTCACACGCAGAAAATCGAGTGAAGATAATTAGCCTACCTCTTCTGAAGAGTCCATCATGTTTTTTTTAATCCTCCGTGTCCTCCTTGGCTACAAGTAACTGCATGGAGGAGGGGTGGGGGTGGTGCGCGATCACAGAAGGCTTGTATCATGTGGATGAGCTGACAGTTTTGTTGTCATTACTTAGAATTCCTCATGTGGGCGACAGAAACTACGCACTATAGCTTTAAAGTCAAAGTGCAGTCATTGTATGAAATGGAAACGATATTATACCTCCGACGATATCAGTATATCATTAATACAATATATAGTCTACCTATTGGGTCTAAGAGTGTTTATGTGGTAGTAATAGTAAACAGTAATGATTGTGTGACTTTATTTCAGTATCACTTTATTATTCCTGTGGAACATTGTACTTAGAATTACCATAATACATTTAGTAACTTATGCGCAAGGTTAAACATGTTTTTTCTTAAATGGACCATTAGTCTTGTATAGTTAATTTTCCTAGTAACAGTCTATTCTTCCAAAAACCCTCCAGGTAACTCAGACAAAGTTCTGGCTATCCTGCCAGACTCCTGGGGTGGCTCAATGAGCTCCAAACCACGGGGAGGTTACAGCATCAGCCAGGTGCTGAATGGAGGGGAAGGTTCCCACAGACCTCAACAACCATTCCCCGGCTCCACGGCCCATGATGCCGTGCTGGTGCTGGATCCGAACCCAGGGGAGAACTTTGGGCACCCAGTGGTCCTATTCTATGTGGATGTGAACGTGACGAAGAAGAGATGCTCCCACCTGGATGGCATTTACCTGGGTGAGTCAGCAAAGTCAGTCTTTAGCTAGTCTCGCATTGCCAGACCTTCCTTCACAGCGCTACAGAGGAGGGTCTGGCTAGTCCACACATCATTCTGGGATGGGAGAAAAACGTATTCTGGTTTATTGACATTTCTTTACACCAATCACAATCGTCTTGGGCGGTGCTAAGCGCCGGACGGAGCCAAGGTACCGCTGCAAAATAGTCTCGGGAAGGAACTTGTTTTGGTGGAACGTGTATACGTTCAAAAGTTGTTTTAGTCGTGCAACAGAAAACTCTGGAGTTACCCTGCAGAGATCTAAGGAGCAGTTAACCATAGTCCTCATGAATTCACCGGAGTTTAAAATTACAACACAAAGCAAGCGGAAGGTAACGGACATCTGGCCGAAAAGAGTGACATCCGACAGAATTTCTGGCGGCGCCTGAAAAAACACGGAAATGAAACGTCGCCAATACAGACTTCTAATCTAATATGTAGTGAAAGCTAAATTTTGCCTGAACATTGTCTAGTAAATATAAAAGCGATATCAAATATCATTATTGGAAATACAAACAGCAAAATCCTAAACACAAATTTTGAGCTGTTTTTTAAAGCTTTGGTGCGTAACTTTTTTACATGAATGAACGTCCGTTTCATTCAAGCCATTGCTTGACGACCTAAGGAAACGGTTTGAAACATACTCAGATAAGCTATCAGAGCGATGCGAAGGTGCTAAACCATTTAGGCCCTTAAAAACAAGTAAAAAACAATCCTCAACGTTACAGGTAGCCAGTATAATGACGCTAATGGTTTAATATGTACATTTTTTATGCAGATGATACAATTTTATATGCCCCTGGCTCCACTCCAACCCAGACTCATATTTAGTCTGTCTTTGATGCTTTCCAATTATCACTTCTCAATCATAGACTTGTTTTAATGCACATATGACCAAGTGGTATCTCCACATCCAGTGTCTCCAACTATTCTGACATTACAACTTTTAAATACTACCCTTATCACTCCTGCTGCATCTGCCAGTCAATATTTATATTCAAATCCAAATCAAACTAAGCTTTGTGTATAAAATTAAAGGCTGTCTGTCTTATCTTAACCGAAGCAGAAATACATGTCAATATTAGCAGCCGTATTGAGAAATTGTCCATCAATAACAACAAAATACTTTGAGTGAGTGACCACAAAGAAATTCAGGGGGAGAGTGTTCCGTGACACTAAAGGCAAAGTGAGAGTATTTTGATCACATTTATAAAAAGGGTTAACAACCAAACATCAGCTAATGAAAAAGCTCCACTCTTGGCATAGGCAGACAACAGTTTTACTGTGGATAAAAGGCCAAAAGTGAGAGTAAAAGAAATGTTTCCAAAGTGCTTCATTCATGTAGAAATAGTCCAAGGGGACATGACTTCTGTGATGGTCCTCACAAGCCCTGTAAAAGAGACACACTTGAAAGTGCAAGTTGTTGACCTCCCGCTGCGAGGGAGGTTAGAGCCAGATGTTGAGGTGAATTTGGCCCTGTGTTACACGAACACACACCTGTGAATTATTCATATGCACACACACCACTGTGCCCCCTGCTGGGTCCTGGAGATGGATTTGGACCCAAGTCTTTTTAGAGTGAACTTTTTTTTCTGACCTCATTTATCCCGGTAAGGAAGAGAGGAAGAAAGAGAACATAGAGCGAGGAAGAAAAGGGAGGGTTGGTCTGCAGAGGAGAAGATGAGGAGAACATCCTGCAGCGATAGCCTAAAGGAAAGGTCAAACTTCTTATGAAGTGGGCAGTCAAGAAATCAGTTAAGCCTTACATACATGCACCTGTAACACATGTTATCTAGTCTCCCATTGCCAGACCTTCCTCCACAGCGCTCCGCAGGAGCATGTTTTGGTGGAACATGTGCTCGTTCAAAAGTTTTAGTCGTTCAACAGAAAACTCAGATTGGACAGATGTCTGTCTGGATCTACCCTACAGAAATCGGAGGAGCAGTTAATAGTCCTCATAAATCCACTGGAGTTTAGACTGCCAACACAAAGAAAGAGGAAGGTGAGGGCCATCCGGCAGAAAATGAGGGACATCTAGCTGAATTTCCGGCGGCACCTTAAAAAACGTTGATACAGACTTCATGTAATCTAATCTGTAGTGACGTTTCCTACTAATACACTTTATATATTTTTGCAAGTTAGGCAGTGTGCAGGAGTTTTTCTTTGCAACTTTTGACCTGCGTGTCCCCCTCCGACACACCTGTCTCACGTTATAGACCTTTACCTTGCCAAGCTGACAGAGATGGCCCGTTAAGCTTGTTTTCCACTGCAGGAAAATTGTTTAACTAAACTTGTCTCATCAAGATGTCTTTCACTCTCTGTGTCTCCAGGCGAGGAGTGTTTGACTCTGGCTTTAAAGGGTCGTTGTCAGAACCAGCTAAAGCGTCGGCAAGCCGGGCCAGAGAGGCTTATGGGTAATGGACACGGTCGGCTGGCAGGTGGGGCGCTGCGCGGTAGTACCATTACCACAAGTGGTGGTAGTCGTCTGGTGGAGCGGGCCGTTGGAAGGCTTTGTGAAGTCCACTTCCTTCCACTGGTGGTCGGAGTTGGAGACAGCAACCGGACGCAGAGACTCAGATGTGTTGGTAGGTTTTAAACCGCTCCTTTTATCAGGGTTCAGAAGGTCTGAACAAAATACCAACCAACTCCTTTCAATTAAAAATATGGAGGAATGTAGCCCATACTTTTATTCTTTCATTGGAGGGTAGCAGTTTCCCCTTGCTTCCAGTCTAAATGCTAAGCTAGGCTAAACACATCCTGGGTCTCTGCTTAATACAAAGATAAAGGTAATATCAGTCTTTCCCTTTTAAGTACAAACTTAAAAAAACGTTTTAATAAGACTCTACAGCCATGCTTGAGGCTCTGTGGGGTTGTACTTTAGCGCAGCAATGTTTTTTGCTAAACGCTAAGGTCACCATGCTAATATGCTCACAATGACAATGTCAACGTGCTGATGTTTGGCAGGTATAATGTTTACAATGTCCACTATCTTAACTTAGAGTGCTATGCTAACATTTGCTAATGAGCGCTAAACAGAAAATGCAGCTGAGGATGATGGGAATGTTATCAGCTTTGCAAGTATTTTGTCATAAACCAAAATATTGGACACTTCAAACGTTCTCATGATGGCATTAGATGAAAATTCAGGGGATCACCAAAGTTAAAATTCCTCCTGAGTGGGACATTAATGACTGTTCCAAATTGTATCACAATTAATGCAAAAACTGTGGAGGTATTTCACTCACAAGCAGAAATGTCAACCTGCTGGTGGTGCTATAGGAAAAAGTAAGGCGATCACCAAAGTCATTAGGATTCATCATCTGGGGACCTTGAATATCAGTGCCATATTTCATGGCAATCCACCCAATATTTTGAGATGAGTAACAGACTATCCTTTTCTTCGTCTTCTTTTATTTTCTTCCTTTTTTGGGGCATTTTTTAGGCCTTTATTTGGATAGGACAGCTTAGACTTGAAAGTGGAGAGAGAAAGGGAATGACATGTAGCAAACGGCCGCAGGTGTCCAATAGTCTTGGTAAAATCACTGTTTAAACTTTATAGGTTGATGGGCATTTCATTGCACTTTTCCTGGTAGGAAACTTTTTTGAGTGAAGTGCAGAATTATTCTTATGTGATGCCAAGACCACCCACACCTGCAGCCTCTGCCAGCAACCTGGGCCTCGTGAGAGAAACTGCTGGGAAAATGTTATCATGCTGTTATGCCAAACATAGAAAATCCTCAGGATAAAAACACAAACCTAACTCTGGCATGCTACACATACACTACCAGTCAACAGTTTAGGGTCACTTAGAAATTTCTATTCCACTCAATTATAGACAGAATACCAGCTGATCTGAGTGGGTGGCTGATCTTTAATGCAATATAATAATATTGCCCATTATCAGCAACCATTCTTCCAATGTTCCAAAGGCACATTCTGTTTACTAATCTGATATCATTTTAAAAGGCTAACTGAGAAAACATTGGAGAACCCTTTTTCAATTATGTAAGCACATAATGTAATCTGAAAACTGCTGTCCTGGTTAAAAAAACAATGCAACTGATCTCAGCTGGTATTCTGTCTATAATGGAGTCTATAACTGTCTAAGTGACCTCAAACTTTTGACCGGTAGTGTATGTGGAGATTAATTATTCTTTGATTTGTTGATTGTGCCCAATTAAACCCACTGTCTGTCGAATACACTAGCACAAGTTTGATTGGACCTGATGTCAGGAAATGTGTTGACTGTTTAGTGCTGAGGCTGTGCTTTATTCTTTAAGACTTTCTTTTTAAGACAAGCACCTGTGCACTTTCTGACATGCCCCCTGCTCCAACAGACCACACAGAGTTTGCGAGGTGCCCTCAGCCACTGCCCATGGGCTCGCCCAGTTTGCCCGTTTCAAGCTGTGAGCTAAATAAAAACACCAGACGCTGCCACCAGCAGCCGCTGGCCACTCACCTCTCCTGCCGACTCTACCAGACGTGTGACCACGCTGTGCTCATCTCAGGTAGGACAGTTTGTGTTTTTTTTTCTTCATATTTCTATTGTTTACACCATATATCACCAAACAGATAGGCATAAGAGACTATGTCTGGTAAATATGTCCACATTGTGTGTGACATTTATCAGGGGATGTATTAATGTTAGGAGTTTGGATTAATTTCTCCGTGAAGAGAGATTTGACAGCCTGAGACAATCTAGGCCAACATGCTCTCAACACATACCTCCATTCAATGTAAGCCTTAATATCTTAAACAATCTTCAATACAAGACACATCACAAATTATTGTATTGACTAATGAGAACAACAACTCATGGGGAAAATGGGAATTATCATTGCCATAAACAAAAGCAGGTTGGCCCTTTTTATGACGTTTTAGCTCCAACCCACCACACAGTTTATGGAGTGCAAGAATTTTAACTGCTTGGTAACAATAGTTATACAGCCAAACATCTGATCATGATAGCGATGGACTGTGCAACAGTTACTTTAGGCCTCTAGTACCCCAGGCAACACCATCTCTGCATTACTGCAATTAAATATCACTGAAAGTTACGACTTGCTCCATTGTGGCTAATCAAAATCAATCCTAATAAGTACAGGAGTGCTGTGCTGTGTTTACAGGGGTGCCCTCTGAAAGTGTGTGTGTGTGTGTGTGTGTGTGTGTGTGTGTGTGTGTGTGTGTGTGTGTGTGTGTGTGTGTGTGTGTGTGTGTGTGTGTACACTACAGGTGGCTGGCAGCAGCAGATGACGTTCCAGCGTCATGTTCAGAATCTTCAGAAGTTCTACAGAATGCTGCAGAACAACGGCTTCCATAAAGAACACATCAAGACCTTCTTCGCCAGCAGTGGACAGCTTCCTGGTAGGACAGTGCTGCTCTATGAACGCAGTTTTTCTTGCTTCTGTCTCACTGACCAAACTCAAGTCTTACAATTGCACCTAAAATTGTATTGCTTTCTAAGTCAAACATGGCAATCCATGTATCACTCATTTATTCGTTTGTCCAAAACAAAACAAAAATCAAAACAATAAAAAATTACTTGTTTTCTCAATACTCGTTTCCAAAACCAAAATTTAAAAACGGATAACGACTTGTTTTGCCAATTTCCGATACTGTGCTCGAATGAAAAATGGAAAATAAAACGCATAACCTGGAAGTGACCTGGAAGTGATCTCTACTAGGGCGCTATCCGGGCCCCGCAATGATTTTTGGTTTTGTTTTGAAAAACAAAAGAACAAATTACACACGGATTTATGGCAAACTCCATTTTGTTCCAAAACTCCTATGAGCCTTCGTTATACTCCGGTTACTTAGCCCCCAACACATGATCCGCGGTAGAACCGCTCTGCACTGGCTGTGCCATTGTTTTCCTATGGGTGGGCAACTCAGAGGAAGCACACAGATCAAAATTGCTGCTGAGTGGTTTGCTCAAAGTTCAAATTATTTCAAATTTGAACTCGTTTCTGCTGACCTTTCAAGGGCCAAACCAAAGCCCGAGGCTATGATGATGTACAGTATACCTGCGCTTTGACTCTGTGCTTGCAATATGCTCTGCGACTACCTCACGGTTTTAACTCTGATCATGTGTATGCAGCTTTAACATGCCCTTTACTTTTGAAAATTGACCACTGCATTAAAGCTGCTATGCTCTTTAAAAAAATCTTCTAAATATCTGACAAAGTTCTGATAGCGTAACCTGGATCATTAAGTTAGGTCTTGACCTCAACATAGTGGCCTGACTCATAAATTATACCATGTAGCTGTAATGTGGACTTAATCCTGTCTAAACCCAGAGCAGAGAGTAAATACTGTAGTTATACATGCTTTTGATTCCCCTACCTCCCTCCCTGCTGTTTTCATTTTTTTCCTACTCTTAACCTTGCTCTAATATAAATTAGAGCAAGGTTAAGAGGGGCAAGGGCAAGGGCAAATGCAAAAGCAAAGCTCAGTATTTAGATTTTGTAGTAGTAGTAAACTGGTTTTCCTCTGTTTGGGTACAAAACAAACCAAACTCCACCAAAGATCGGACTGACTATCTCGACAACATATCTAACTCCTCTCCCCCTGTCTCCTCCTCCCACAGAGGACGTAGAGGGTGTGTACTCGGCAACGGAGAAAGCGGTGATTCGTAACCACGTGTCGTACATCTGCAGGAAGCAACACTGCGCCGACACGCTGGTTCTCTACCTGAACTCACCAACACGCAACGACGGCACCATGCTGCTGTGGGACGCCAACCTCAATGGCATTGTAAGAGAAACACACACACACACACACACACACACACACACACACATACACACACAGACAAAAATACACACACACACACAGGCACACAAAGACACACGCACGCACACATACACACACATACAGGCGCTGATAATGGACACACAGGCACATGTGCACACACACACACACACAGGCACAAGAAGGCACTGATAATGGACACACACAGGCACACGTGTGCACACACACACACACACACACACAGGCACACACAGGCACAGATAATGGATGGGTTTATAAAAAAAGTGTGTAAGTGAGTGAATAAGAAAAATAGTGTGCAAGTGCGTTAGAAAGTTAGAAAAGTGTGTCAATAATTACATTTTAAACCGAATTACATTTACTGTATTTGCACATCCTTATACGTCTTATACTATGACTCTTCCTCCCGCCTCTGTGTTTCCAGGCTGACCTGAAGGAGCGGTACTCAGTCAACGAGCTGCTGGCCGACCTGGCCGGCTGCAGGGCGACTCGTGTGTTGCTGTTTGTGGATCAGAGCTACAGTGGTGTTCTGTCCAAGAGGCTGCGAGGGTCCCAGAAACACCTCAACGTGGTTCTGATCCAGAGCCAGACGCAGCAGAGCCACAACCAGCAGAGGTTGAACCCTGGCTGGGAGGACAGCGGCTGGTCCCACATCAGCCCTTTCAGCTGCCTGCAGGACCACCTGGCAAAGGTGATTTATCACATTGAAGGGTTTTCCTTTATTTTTACTCTTCTAAATAATCTTCTAATCAGCTATTCCATCAATGATGTTATTAGGGTACTGGGATGTCTCGCCTCCTGGAGCAGTGGGCCGGCCTTTTAAACGTGACGCTGGCCGGCGCCCCCTGCAATGCTACACCGCCTCTGACGGATGGCGAGATGCGGCGAGAGTACCAGGGCTGCCAGAACCTGCCCACCGCGCTCTGGCACCAGAAACAAAGGAGGACCAACTGAGAGAGAGAGAGAGAGAGACACTGAGACTTCCTGATGGAGAGAGAGAGAGAGAGAGAGAGAGAGAGAGAGAGAGAGAGAGAGAGAGAGAAGAGAGAGAGAGAGAGAGAGAGAGAGAGAGAGAGAGAGAGAGAGAGAGAGAGAGAGAGAGGCTGAGTGGGAAACAAATTAATTATGGACACACACACACACACACACATACAGACCAATCACAAGTGTTTGCATTGCACACAGACACATCTGCCGGTGTGTGTTAACTTAGGACTTTAGTTTGTTTGGTGGACACTAGATTGTGTGTATATGTGTATTTGTGTGTGCGTGCGTGTGTGTGTGTGTGTGTGTGTGTGTGTGTGTGTGTGTGTGTGTGTGTATGCGTGTGTGTGTATGTTCTGTCCTAACTCAGACAGTAACCATGGCGATGACAGCTCATCCCAACGGGAGTGTCCTGAACACAATGTGAACCGTGTGTGTTTGTATTTGTGAGTTCAGCAAAAGGACAACCACTCTCTGAGACCATTGCTGGCTTACGCTCATTGTGTGTGTGTGTGTGTGTGTGTGTGTGTGTGTGTGTGTGTGTGTGTGCACGCACGCACGCGCGTGCGTGTGTGTGTGTGCGTGCCTGTGTGCGTGTTTGTGTGTTCGCCACATCTCCTGGGCACTTTTCAGAGAAAATCATCTTTCTCTATTTTTATCTTCACAACACTTCTTTTCTTTCTTTCGTCTTTCCCTCTTCTCTTCATTCTGTTCTTCTCTTCACCTTTTTTTCAGCTACTTTCCTCCTAGTCTATATCCTTGACGTTCCACTTCTGGGATTGCTCTGGTGCCGGCGCTAGGGTTGGGTAGCGTTTGGATTTTTACGATTCCGATGCCGCACCGGTACTTTCAAATGATTCCGATTCCTAAACCGATTCTTGAAAAACTGAAAAATGATATCAAAGAAAGGCTCTTTCATAGAACACCCTTTCATTTCATTTTTTTTTTTTTTATGGAAAATTATTTAAATTTAACAATATGTTAACGTTTTAAAGTACTTAAATATATAATAAGTAAACCTAAGTCACCTAACACACAACTACAATAATTAAACAATAAATAACAGTAACAACAAAATAAATGTTGAGTTGGTATGATAACTAAACCAGCTTCAAACTTTAGCAGTTCTTTTGCAGAAAAATGACCATGTTTGTCTTCTCTAGCAAGATACGACACCTCTTCTGACTTATGGCACGTCCTGCACAGGAGAAAACTCTCTCAGATGGGGTTGAAGAGGCCCGTATAATAAGATTCATAAACAAGACATATTGATTCCACAGTCGCTTATGTGTTGTAAGACTTCTGCACTGACAGCTCTCAAGATATCATGGGGCGCTGCAGCTCCTTTAGCTCCTGAGCTAAAGTTAACAAGCTAGCCTAGTAACACAGAAACTCAACGCAAGTTACTAGAAAGGAGAAGCGCAATGCCCAGGCAGTGCTTCTAATATATAACCATGTATACATAAAATGTAGTGGTTTTCACCTGTAATTCAGCTCGCTCCACCTCCCATTGTGCTCTCTCTACTTCGAAACGGGCCCATTCATGCTGCAGGAAGTGCAAGATCCCCGGGATACTGTGCTGCGCCCTAGCCGCCTCTCCAGCGTCGCCATCAGGCAGCGGTCCTTTCCCACCACCGGGTAAAACAGAGTTGCTGTTGTTGTTGAAGAACACGCCGGGCCCCGCCTGTTCGTCCATGGCCGGGCTCGATGGAAAGCTCTGTCCGTTGTCTCGCTGATTCGCGGTGCTAGATATCAACTTAAAGGCACAAATCTATCGACTGCGCTCGGTTTCCTCGGCCTGGGGTGGTTAATATGCTTTTACGTCCGTTTTGGTGAGCCCAGAGGGAAAATATGGCATTTTAAAAGTAGCCTACATTTACCGTAGCTAGCTAACGGTACAATACAGAGAAAGTGTGATATTTTTACGTCCATTTCGGAGCGACAGAGGGAAAACATTTCAGTTGACACATTGAGTGGAACCGAAATGAGAAACCAAAATTTGCGTTCTAATCCGGTCCGAGTACTACTGGTTGCGTAGGAACTGGTTCCATAGTGGAACCGGTTCCATAGTGGAACTGGTTTTCGGTACCCAACCCTAGGTGACGCAGGAAATGAGGACTATGGTTAACTACTCCTCAGATCTCTGCAGAATAAATCCAGACAGCTAGCTAGACTATCTGTCCAATCTGAGTTTTCTCTCGCACGACTATTTTACAGCGGCTCCGTGCGGAGCTTAACGCCACCAATGACGATTGTGATTGGTTTAAAGAAATGCCAATAAACCAGAGCACATTTTTCTTCCATCCCAGATGCTGTGTGGAGTAGTCAGACCCTCCTCCGCTCCGCAGCGTGTGGATGGTCTGGCAAAGCGAGACTACTTTCCTCCCAAACTCTCCTCTCTTGATATCCTCCTCTATCCTCCACTCTACACTCTTTCCTTCTTGTCTCAGTTTCCCCCCCGGCTTCTCCGTGTACCTCCTTCTCTCCCTCTCGTTTTTCTTAAATTTCTTCAGTTTGTTCCTCTTTTCCTCTGCCTTTCTGGCTGTGAGTTACTCTTGTCCTTGTTTCAAGACAGTGTTTGACAAGGATGAATACGGATTGAATAATTTATTCAAAAGATATCAGAAATAACACAATCCTAAAACACAAGGTGAGTTTTGTGCTTTTAGAATTTGTGCACAAGAAAAACCTAAATGAAAACATGACAATCTTTTTTTTTAAAAGCACAGTTTAAAAATAATCTTAACTTAATGTCCACTTGCTATCTTTAACCTGCATCTCACAGTTAAAGGCTCCTGAGTTGAGTTATTTATTGTCAGTCTACTCTAATCGTGTTTCCAAGGTCAAGATTAAACTTTCACACTCAGTGCTGGCAACATTTTTGGAGAGTATAGTGAACATCTGCCTCTTGATCCAAACTAACTGCTGCTTGCTCTCCTCAAATCAGTCCGTCAGATGTCCATACAGTACATTGTATTTGCCAAGCAGAACTATTTCTAAAAGAAATTCACAAAGTCAGCATTTGGGTGACCAAACTGTGTCCCATTGTAGTTTAGACCTCTCTTATGAAACCCAATCAGTCTGTTTTATGACATTTTAATACTCTCACAACTTAAATCTTCAACTAAGTCTATTAAAAAAAAAAAAAAAAAAAAAAAAGAAACCAATAAGTAATGATCCATAAACCCTGCACTTCAACACCTTGGGTGATTAGTCAACTAGACAGTCAGTTTTATTCTAGTCGAGTTGTATTATGATGACCGACAGGAAGCTACAAATCAAACCTACAAGAATAAAAATCCAGGTTGTAAAAACAAAAGTCAAGAAATTTATTCTGAAGATTTAGAGATGGACTTTCAATGCGGCTTAACCTGAGGAGGAGGGAAAGAGAGAGACACTGAGACAGCTGGGAAACGAGAGACAGAAACTGGTTGGTGGTGTTCATGATTAAGATATGAAGCACTGAGACTGCCCTCACTGCTACACAGACTGCCTATGGCATTTTAATAAGGGCACAACCTGCAAGTGTGTGTGTGCGTGCGTGCGTGCGTGCGTGCGTGCATGCATGCGTGCGTGTATGTGTGCTCAATCACATGAAACATGCATAAGTTCTAATATTAACCCATCCCTACACTAACAATGTACATGTTGTCCTTTACCTTTGGTGGTCCTTAGTGGTATTTGTCTGTACATTACTTCCTGTCCTTTCTCCATCACCCCTCCCCTGCTGTTTTCCCCCCATCTGTACTGATGTCTGTTGTACTGATCTGTGTTACATTAGAGATTTGTCTATTCAAGAAATGGAAGTTGATTGGGAGAATAACTTTCCAAATGCGTGGGACATTTTTGGACCAGAACTGTGTCCAATCAAGTTGAAATGTGCATATTCCTGTTTGTGTTAATGATCTGTACAGAGTATGAGATGTAATTTAGCAAAAATGTTTCTAGTTGCATGCAGCAAATCACAACATCTAGTCAATAAAGTACTTTTAGAAACCAGTAAAATACATGAGATTTATGTTTCTGGCTTCCAACTTAAAAGGTGGTGGAGTTAGTGGGGGGGGGGGGGGGCGCGCGTCATTTGAGTCATCAGTACAAGCAACAAGGAAGAAAAATAAAATTGGCTGTGTACAAGGCTGTGTAAGTAAAACACACACATCAACTACAACTCCTAAGGAGCATTGCAGTAACAAACATCAACTCAGCAAGCTCAAAACACTGCTGTTAAGGCTGCTAATGGCTAACTAAAGGTTTTTTAAAGCCATTCGCAATAACAAACTGACAGAACAACAGAAACAAAGTTGACATATATTTATAATCAATTGCCATAACATTATCCAGACTCGTATGTTCCTTTTTCTACTTTAAGGAACGCTAGGATAATTATTAATGGAAAACTTTAAAATGGGAGAGAAAAGGAGAGGTTTCCTGATCTTCCCCTTTCAAGAAGATATTCTTAAACGCAAAAAAACTGAAACAAATACATTTCTCTAAGAAGAAAAAAAGATGCTGTAGTAGATTTGATGGTACAAGTAGCATAGTAGTTACTTTTGACAGGAGTAACTGTAGGTCCATTTGTTTTTGTGACTTTATTTACAATTTTATTTATATAGTACGCTATTTTTGTGAACCCAAGACTGTTGTAAACTCATTTCAAGCAGCAAAACAATTGAGTGTAGATATGTTTTCACAAGAGATTTGAAAAATATTTCTGCTTTAGGGCCAGATTATCTCTTCATACATTGCTCTGGAACAATTTTGGGCGTCACTGTACAGAAAGCTGAGTTTGTTCTGAACATTTTGATAGGAAACACATGGGGATCAGGTTATATGCAAAAACCCTTAAAGGTCCAATATGTAATATACGTATTTAGTGAAATAAATCCAAAAATTCCCCCAATGCGTCATCAGATATTAAGGAAATATGCTAAGTTGAAATACCATCTTTTTTGACAACAATGCTAATGCCAGTATTTTCTCCTTTTGAAATATCCGTTCTGTGACTGAATTTCTGTTTGTGTTTTGGCCTCTGTGTTGTTATCAACTGCCCAGTTTGTCAGCCAGGCCGGGTTGCCAGATATACCTGTAAAAACGTAAACCCAGCGCGCTACAGCTGTAACATTAGTACAGCCTTGAAAGCAGCAAACAAAAAAACGGGATCAACGGAGATAAATTCTACCCGATCTAAAAAAAACGCTAACCCTGCTAACGTTACCGGAGGACCAGGCAGGCGGGCGACGGCTGTTTACAATGTGTAACGTTGCCTGTTCAGCGGCCATAGCCGTCAACGGTGAGTTATTTTAAGCCAAGAGAGGGGGGCTGTAAATCGGGAAGAGGGGACCGTAAGTTTGCAGTGTGTTTAGCGATTATTGCTGTAATTCTAAGCCAATAAAGTGTGTTCAGTCAGGTGGAGAGGACGGAAAGATAGTCTTATTTTTAGCAGTTTCTACCATAATTCTAAGCCTAGAAAGTGTGTATGTACGTCGGGAGGAGAGGACAGTGAGGTTGTTGTGTTTTTAGCGGTTCCTACCGTAATTCTAAACCGAAAAAGTGTGTCTGTCCGTTGGGTACAGAGCTCCGCGTGAGCAAGGGCTTCTATGACTGTCAATATAGCCAGCATCTAACGTTAGCTAATGTTAGCTAACGTTAGCTAACATTACGCCGCTGTGCTGTGAAGTAATGTCTGGCTATGTGAGACAAGCATCCAGCAACTTTATTGTGGATGCTGCGGTCTCAGCCTGGCAACCTCCGTGAACTTCGAGTCTGGGGAGGAGGGGGTGGGGTAGACGACTCTCTCCAGTATTTTGAATTTGTACTAACACTAGCACTAGTAGTAACACGAGCTGTCAGTATTACATATTGCACTTTTAAAAGAAGAATTCCAGAAGATATCTAAAAATGCTATTAGACCTCAGAGGGTTAACCAGAACTTGGATTTGCGAAATGCAAAAGCACAAAAAAAAGTGTTCAAAGCATTGAAAAAAACGTCAAAGCGTTAAAAAGCATCCCAGCGTAAAGTGTGTTGTCAAAGTGTATAAAGGCGCCAAAAGCATAAAGAAAAGCATTGAGAAAAGCTTCAAAAGCGTAAACAAAAAGTGTCTAAAAGCATCAAAAAAGGCTTTAAATTAATTAAAGATCGGTTTTCTTTTCAGAACTTTACTAACTGAGCAGCTTTGTCTTGTCTGAGAGAATGTTAAATAAGATAAAATGTTCTGTATTTTAACTATAGCTACACACAACATTTCTGTTATTAATTACAGGGCAATGTTCAGGTAATTAGCTGCCAGAACTTCTTTCTGCTATTTTAAGGATGTATTTCTTAGAGTGACAGGGGCATCTCATACAGTTCATGATGTAGAGCCCTTAAAAGTGAAAGATCAAATTACAGAGAAAGGCTGTGACACAGTTGTTGTTTCAGAGGCTTTTATTGCTAACACACAGTTCAACCAACAACACCCTCTCCATCTGTCTTCCTCTTTCTGGCCCTCAGGCGGCTGATATAGTTTTACTCTAAACAGTAACCTTTGACACCGGGACTTTCAGCCCTGCCAGGATGTTTTCACCAAAACAATCTTAGTAACATAATCGCCTCTGCTTTTATTGACTCGGGTGGAATCTCCATGAGCAGAATATGTGACCACTTCCAGCTTCTTCTGCTGCAGGGAAGCGTTCACCTTGACATTTTAGTAAACTCTTTCCATTGTTCATTACGGCATTGCTGCTATGGTTGTTAGCTCATCGGTTTTCTGCAGTGTCAGTTTGAGTTGTTCTTCTCCAACTGCAACTGCATTCATATGCCCCCCCCCCCCGACCCCCTCTCACTGCCAAAGGTCCATACGTTTTTTTTTTGTGGACTAGTTTTGTTGTTGTTGTAATAAACAAGTTTGTTAGTGTGGTCTTTAAACTTGTGAACTGTGTGTGCGTGTGTGTGTGCATGTGTGTGTGTGTGTGTGTGAGAGAGTGTGTGTGTGTGTGGTACATGATATTGGTAAGCAATTTGACAACTTTTTTTTTTCCGGTGCATCAAAAACCGTGCTCGTTAAGATACCAGCAGACAAACTAATCCAGCACAAATGAGTGCATAAAAAAGTCACCAAAATGAAGTAATTCAACCCCCACCTCCTCCCCCCTTCCACTAGGCTGGCTACGGCCCTGGGAAAGGAAAGTAATAGCAGCAGTAGTTTAAAGCCCCAGATGTAGGTGTGTTGATGCTCCCATCTGGAGTCAATGAGAGTAATACCCGTTCTCACTCCCAACTCGTATAATACTGAGACTTAGGCAGTGGCTCTAACGTAGTACGTAGTATTAAGAACGACAAAGGTAGCAAGTAGTATGAAAGACCGAAGTACCGAAGGACGTTGGTTGGGGTGGTGGATGGGTCAAACAACACAGGACTTTCACCCAGGAGGCCAGGGATCGTGTCCCATTCTTGTCCCGCGTGTTACAGAAACGTACATTTTATAAAGATGGCATTTTTAGGCCTTTATTTCCACGGGACAGCTGAAGACATGGAAGGGGGGAGAGAGACGAGGGAAGGACATGCAGTAAAGAGCCGCAGGTCGGAGTCGAACCCCCGGCCACTGTGTCGAGAAGTAAACCTCTATATAGTTATGCGCCTGCTCTACCAACAGAGCTAACCCAGCCACAAAACGTACATTTTATAACCCCACTCAACGATCTTTTCCTAAACTTAACTGTCCCGTTCTTGGCCCGTTCTTGTACCACGTGTCACTTACACGTACATTTTATAACCCTATTCAACCACAATCTTTTCCTAAACCTAACTGTCCCGTTCTTGTGCTGCATGTCAGTCAGTACGTCCCGACCCAGAGCTTCAAAAGTGAGTCGCCAAGAGTCCCGACACTTAAGGAGACTTTTCGCGTGAATAACAAACACCAAAGGCCCATGACCAAGCGTCCGTATTTTACGCGATGGGAGAGTGAGAATGTGTTGGATATAGCTTCTGCTGGTATGAACCTTGACAGCAGATAACAGTGTTAATGTTATAACCTTCTGCAGGGTTTCACTTTATCCAGACTTCAGTTGTACTGTAGCTGCAGATACACAAGATTACAATACATCAGATGTACCAAAAATTATGTGGTGAGTATTGAATAAAAAAAATGTCACACTCAGTTCAATGTCAAGTGTCTTGAGTCTGATCGTTTGTCTGTGTTTCTGTTTGCGTGTCGTGACTTTTCTGCTGTTTCATCCACATGGCAGCGTACAGACCTCCCTGGACCAAGAGCTCGTCATGTCTGAACAGAAGGAGAAAATGGGATGAGATGAGATAAGGAACTAACAAACTTAACCAAAACTACATCATCAAACAAGGCTCAGTAACTCTTCTCTGACTGTCTAAAAAAAAAAATGCAATATTTAGAAACTGTTGCCCCCCTCAAGTTTCTGGTATTTCCATTCTGATGCACACATTTAAAATATATAATATTTAATATTTGTCTTCCAGATTGAATAAAAAAATAAATAAAAGAGCAAGTGAGAGCAAATAACTCAACTTGGACATCCAAAATGTCAGACTTTTCCTTTACCAGCTCAACCGTGACACCTAAAGATGGAGTTCATATATAACACATTTGTATTAGTAAATACAATGTGTAGGAGATGTGCTGTCAGGGCTACATGCTGTTTTTTTTATTAAACATAAAAAAGGAAATGTTTTTATTGTACGTGCCAGCTGTTCATTGCCAATACAAAATGTTTATACAGTATAGAAAGAATAAACCAGATTGTATTTATTTTCTTACAATACCTGCTATGGTGAGGTACAAAAAGATTAAAAAAAAGGGAGCAACATTTTTTTTTTCAAACAAAAGAATAGAAATTAAAGTCAGAGGAGAGCAGACAGGAGAGAAGGTGTGTCACTCGTAATGTCTTGTGACACCAGAGCGGCTTTAAAAACAAAGTTGAGCTGTATAAAATCCTCCTGCAGACTTTAACCAACTTTACTATGAATTAGTAAAACCAGAAGTGTGTCACTGTCGGGGAGAGAGAGAGAGAGAGAGAGAGAGAGAGAGAGAGAGATGCTCAGAAATAAGGATACAGACAAACTGAGCAAGATAGAGGGAGCAAGGGTAAGAACAGGTTGATGCAGAGGAAACAGAGACAAGCCGAAATGCGGAGAAAGAATGAGAAACAAGGAGGGGAAATAAAGAGAAGCATGGGTAGAGAGAGTGGAAGAGGAGGTCAAGAGGTCAATCCGAGGACAGAAAAATAAAGAAAGCAGATGAGGAAAAAGAGAAAATGATGCTAAGGCTCATCTGATCACTCCAGGACCCAAAAAAACGTATCATAACTGATGCAGCAGAACCAGAGATAACGCATTTTCTGTTACCACACATTCTTCTTTCTTGTTAAAACCTGGCGCCTATACTACCCAAAATGCAACTTGATTACTGACAATTTGTTTTCTGATAGTGCGCTCCATTTACCTCGAAACTCGGGAAGCCGAAGCTGGGAATGACGTCACACCCAAGTTGAACACGTTCCATTTACAAGTCGGATTTTCATTGTTATCATTAGCTCTAGCCATTGTTAGCGAGGCCAGTTTATAACATTGTATTATGCTGTTTTTTTGTGCATACAAACAGAGTAACAACGTGTCCACAGATAGAAGATGGACAGCGCTGTCTGTACGACTGATTTAGTGAGACACAAATGAGACAGAAGTGCTTATAACTACATGTTACTACAGCTTTCACAACTGTTGATGCACGGGTCAGCCATTTTGGATTTTTAGCTCGGGGTACTCGGTGGTTGTCCGAGTTCCGAGCTCGGAAATCCGAGGTCAGGGGGGCTTGTTTCCGACTTCCGAGTACAAACTATGAGATTCAGCTGTGTAATGCTAGTGGCAGCTAATGTAGCCTCGAGTCGCTAGCCTCAAGTAGAGCTCAGTTCGGTCTAACTCCGCACTGCCAGATGTTTATGAAATGATGCAGAAATGGGGGGAGGTCTTTAGGAATTTGGTTCATTCGTTAGTAAGTTTTAATTGCTCTTTTATGTCAGCTAGCGTTGGCCATGTGTCATGCTGTCTGCAGACGAAGACACCGGGAAGATGCCGGTCATATGAGTTAAATGTTCGCTATGTCAAAACATTTTCGACAAAGGCGCTTTCCAATCCGATTTAGCGCATTTACTCTGTTTCAACAAAGGCAAAAACCACCCAAAAACAACAATCTATTTAAATAAACTTAAACAAGAGTTTGACTTGAATAAAATGAAGAAGAACAAGAGAAGACTGAACCAAGTGAACCACCTGAGACCTAACAGGGTGAATGGGCTGTGCCTGTCCCACTCCTTAACAGATGTTTGCTCGAAGACAATAGCCAAAAGATGTTTTAGAGTGGACGAAGATCCTTACAAAACCACCTAAAAACATTAGTTTGGATGTATGTTGTAATAACACATGAACAGCGTTTTCAGAATTCAGAATTGCTGTCTTAGCGTGGATGTAGTCCTTGTAAAAAATGGTAAGCACAGGGACAGCCTGAGGACGGGATAATGCCTCTTCCTGTCTCTGTTTCATGATACACTCTCACACTTTGTGGGAGGAAATTGTGTGTATTCTGACACCGGAGGTTGAATGAACCTGTCTTGTGTTTACATCACAGGGTCGATCAAAAGATGAATGCTTTTTGGTTGGTGTTCCCCACACATGCCTGCAGGGGAAACCAAAGTCCCTGCACCACAGCCCTGTATGTGACCAACTCATCTCTCAGGTGTGTTCTGATCGATACCCAAGTGTTATTACAGACAATACATTCAGCTGGATGATCTATGTTTATCAGAAGTTAAACGTTAGAGAGTGCCTCTTGCTTGCCAGTGCCTGTGTGTGTGTGTGTGTGTGTGTGTGTGTGTGTGTGTGTGTGTGTGTGTGTGTGTGTGTGTGCGTGTAATGTGTGCGCTTGTGTGTGTGTGTGTGTTTGAGAGAAAGTGACCTCAGTGTGCTGAAGTCTTCATTACCAGCTCCTATATCAATGGACTATATGCATCGGAAGTGTCCACTTCACCGTGTCTGTGTGTGTGTGTGTGTGTGTGTGTGTGTGTGTGTGTGTGTGTGTGTGTGTGTGTGTATGTGCGTTCGTTCGTGCGTGTGTGTGTGTTTTGTGGTCCATCACAGCCTCTGGGGCTTAGAAGAATAGCAGAGGGGGGTTAGGGTCACACACAAAAACCCACTCTAAGGTTTTGATCTACAGATAACAAATTTCCAAGCACTTAAGACACACACAATCATTCAGGTGTGTCACACAGGCACGCAAACACACACAGGCACGCATCATTGGCTGTTAAAAATGTCCTGATGACATCCCCAAAACACAACCGTACCTTCCTCTCTCTGCTATCTGTCCGTTGTGGACCACCAGGATCTGGTTTGCTCCGACAATGGTGGACAACCTGCAACATCAGACATCAAACATTATTCCTCTTTAATTTACTCATAATCATGTGGGCTGTTTTATATTGTTATCTATTAGGCATGAAATAAAAAGCCAGTGTCCAAGAGTTTGCGTTTTAGTTTGGTGGGGGTGATAGTGACCAGTTGGAAAGTTTTGACATAGCCTATCGCCAAACCCTAGTGTGCCCATAACAACATTAAGTACCCCAAAATTTAACCAGGTCTGGTCAGCTTCGTTTCCACTTTCGTACAAGTTTGACTAAGCTGGAGTTTTGTTTATGATCCGTATTAACGTGCGACTGTTTGAATTTCTTGGACTCCTCCGTGATGTAGCTGCGTTCCGAGATTGCAAAATTAATTACAATGTTATTAGTGCTCATATTATGCTCATGTTCAGGTTCATAATTGTATTAAGAGGTTATATCAGAATACGTTTTATTTTCAAAAAACACCATATTTTTGTTGTACTGCTACCGAGTGAGGCATCACACTTCTGTTCCATCTTTGTTGGGAGTCGCACATGCGCAGTAGCTAGGTAAGGACTACTAGCCAGTCAGAAGCAGTGTCTGAGGGCGTGACCTGACAGTAGCTAGGTAAGGACTACTAGCCAGTCAGAAGCAGAGTATGAGGGCGTGACCTGACAGTAGCTAGGTAAGGACTACTAGCCAGTCAGAAGCAGAGTATGAGGGCGTGCCATGCTAGCAGCTAGGCGAGCATTATAACATGTGTTATAAAGTGACCACGTTTGTCTCTGAAGTAAAGGCTGGACTACAATAGAGCTGTTTGGAGCAGTTTGTGAACAGTGTTTTCTGTTGGAGATGGTAAGTCCCTTTGGGGTGGACTTTGGGCTTTTTCACTTTGTAAACCTATACCATGCACAAAAAAGATATATAACACAATAAAGGAAAGGGAAAAAGTCCAAAAGCATAATATGAGCACTTTACTATTAAGATTAAGACATACTTTATTGGTCCCGCAAGGGGAAATTCCATTTTTCACTCTCTTAGTTATTACACACATTACACACAGGCCTAAAATACACACACATGCCAAGGACCTATACATGCACTAATGGAGAGATGTCAGAGTGTACGATGCTGCCCATGACAGGCACCCTTGAGTAGTTGGGGGTTTGGTACCTTGTGGCTCAGAGGTAGCGTGGTCGCACCTCAACCACAAGATTGGCAGTTCAATCTCAGGCTCCTTTGGCCACATGTTAAAGTGTTGCTGAGCAAGACACTGAACCGCAAGTTGCTCCCCGAATCCTGTATAGCTGTAGCCTTGTCCTACCAGACTCTGGTACATTTTATTTGTACAGAGAGTCTGGCCTCTCTCCATTGACCAGTGTTAACTTACTCTGGTACTCTGTTGAAGTTTCAAACTATTGGAGCTGCCCAGAGCCACTCTGGATCTGCCATAACCAATCGCTAATGTTTGGTCGTGACGTATGTCATGCGCATGTGCAACAAGAGGGGAGACCGAAAACAACTATGGGCTTATATTCAGCATTAGCATCCCTAGCGTTAGCCGTAGCCAACTCCTTCACCACTAACGGAGCGAGCTGGAAAATCTAACTTTTCCCGAAACCCCGTGGGGAGGAGGGCCACAACATCATGGCCAACGCAACTCAGCAAAGATTGTTCTTGTTCGGGCTTTAACTTCTGGATATTCGGCAGCGTTGCTGCCACAACGGGCTGAATGGCTTCGCTCGCATCTTTCTAGTACACATCCTCAACGTCATCGTTCTGAGCCACTCCCTCTGTTTGCTGATTGGACCTACAAATATTTGACCGGAGAACACCCAAGAATATACCGCAAACCTAGACGGAGTACTGAAGGGAAATGAAAATTGAGTGGAAGTATGTAGGGGGGCGGAGCCAGGCTAGTATAGCTGTCCACTGCTCCTATACTTGGGATGGGTTACAGTGGACATTTTATGCTTTTCCGTATTTTCTGTCAAGTCTACAATGTTATAATGTTGGATTTGAATGCTAAACGTGGCCACAACTTTACATAATGAGGTAAACGTATTGTAGAGAAATCCCCGTGAGCTAAAACGTTCAGATTTCCAACTATTCTGAACGCTCTGGTTTCAACAGTTTTTTCTACTCTCGGCTAAGTGTGACACAACGCCAAGCCAGCCTTCTCCGGCCTTCTCCGGCCTTCTATGATTGGTCATCTGATCCAGCCAGGCAGGACTGGAGCTATTGCGGTGTTAATATTGTTGCATGTAGCTACATGCTAACAGCAGTAAAAGATGTCATCTTGGCTGCCAATGTTGTTAAATTTCCCCCAATTCTGGGTCACATTACTGCTGAAACATTTGCAGTTATGTAGTATTTGGTTTTAAAGCCTTTAGCTGTGATTTTTGACTGTAGAAATTGCTGCTATACTCTATTAGTGTCCACTGCTAACTATAGTAGCTACATGCTAACGGCAGTAAAAGATTCTCCCCAATTTCGGGTCGCATCACTGCTGAAACATGTCCGATTGGGTAGTTTTGCGTTCAGAAGCCTTTATCTTTTGTGATACATTTTTTATTAGCACCATTTATATCGTTCCGACGTACAAAACACATTCCACGATGTATGACAGGTTATGTCGGATGGTGCACAGAACAGAGAAACGCACCTTGCCTAATCACTCTCCTCTAGTTCTTGTGGGGCTGAGGTCATTAAGTCTGATATTTGTGCTGCTGTGCTTTCCTATAGGCTGATAGTTGATGATTTGGCAGATAGCTGTAATCTTGAAGGCCAGTGCTGGTCATTTCTCCCCAATTTCGGGTCATTTTACTGCTGGGACATGTCCGGTTGTGTAGTATTTGGTTTAGAAGCCTATATTTATGATTTTTCACGGTACAAAGTCCTACTATATACTCTATTGCAGTAGCTCCAGCTGCTACTATTCAATTAAATTAAGTTTATTTATGAAAGGGGATAGTGCATGGGTTAAAAATGCCAGAATTAGCCAAAAGGCTATTTTTCATCTGTAGTCCCCTGTCCTCGATGTTAAAAAATGCTTTTTAAAATATAAAGAAACAAAAAGAAAGACAACACAAGCAAAACAAAACTTGGCACAAAACAGCACAGAAGCAGAAAAAATAAAACATGTCCTAGTACAAACAGAAAATACAAGTATGAACCTGAAAAAGCTATATAATGGTTCCCCTTAAATGCAGTAATACAATTTCACTACATTCTACTGTGTGTTTGTGACAAATTAAGCATAACGTTTTGTTTAAACCTATATTGTGTAATTTTTTGAATTGATTCTTAGCAAAAACCCCTTTGTTCTTTCACAGATATGTGCTCATTCATGTGTAATTAAGTATTCTTGTAAGCTCGTAGCATCTGCCATTTAGAATCTTTCAGAATACATACGAGTGAGTCGCTCGAATGACGGCCGGCATGTTGCGCCTCCATCTTAAAAATACATTAGCCAAAGAGGGATATACCTCCACCTTTCACCCTTTTACACTCAGTGGCACCTCGATGAATGCCAGGAGGAGATTACTCGCCAGGGAAGCGAAAAAGAGAATTAAAACGACAACGAGACAGGCAACGCAACAAGACCAAAGGTAATATTGGAGTGGCTAGAACAGCTGCGTGTAAACGATGGAGATACTAAGAGCTAATGGGAGTGGCTAGAAAGTAATATTCAGTTGGTTGTCATATACAATTTCACTGCTAGATGGGAGAAATTCTAAAACAATGTAGCTTTAAGTTCAGTTTGCTCAAGGGCACCATGGCAGTGCCCAGGACTTGAACCAGGAACTTAAATCGGCGACCCTCCGGTTCCCAAGCCAAGTCCCTGTGGGCTGAGCTACTGCCGCCCCAATTATGAACAACAGATGCAATGGCCAGGGCTAGGAACACAGGATCCAAGCTGTAATGAACCAGAAATACTCTTAAAACACACAGTATTTGTGAAGTGCCACAACAGTGCCAACTAGCGTCTTCCCATCACTTCAGAGGAAGGAAGATAGTTATTCCAGAGGTGCCAGAGGTCGGGAAGAGGGGGATAAGATGAGGAAATGGGAAAAGAGGGAGACACATGCTGTAGAAAGAGAGAGAGGGAGGGAGTCGTAACGTGTGGTTAGATGTTAAATATGTTCAGCTGTCTTTTAAAAGTAAAATGCAATGTCATTCCTCAGTAATCACTAACAGAAACACACAAACACACTCATGCTTCAGTTCTGTTATCACAAACCAACACAAACACACACACACACACACACACACACACACACACACACACACAGCTGAGTGTTGGAGGACTCTGTATGAACTTGTCTGTAAATTATTAAAAGTTAATATTTATGACCCAATCTCTAATGAGAGTCTAATTAAAGACACAGTGATCTAACTGGCCCTCAGCTCCGGACTCAACTTTGTGATGTGACCCAATGTGGAGTCCAAGAATTATTTCCAATGTGTTGTAAGATATCCATGGACGTGTGATGTTCAGTGTTTTTCTTAAAGAAATAAAAATGCTTGAGATAAATGTACGAATCTGATGTGAAACTAAAAAGAGGTAATTGAAAAGTGAGGGGGACGTGTCGCCCTCACCCCCCAGTGGAAATTATACCCTTGCACACGACACTGCGCAGAACAAAAAAATGGTCCCGCCACCAAAGAGAGCTCATGCCTCTCCAAACTGCTGAGTGTCACTTTAAGCTTCAGCAGACCTACCACTCTGCTTTAATGTCATCAAGGCTATCTTTGGACGTCCACCTTCAATATTTCATAGAAAACTTCGGTCAAAGGTAGAAATATCTCTCCCTAGAGACTACAGACGTCAAAGTTTTTTTTATCCACTCATTCAGGCCTTACAGCAGGAAGAAAACACCCAGTGTGTTTACATGCAGGCAGAATACTCTGGGTATATAGTTCATGTCCTGTTTTTAAGGTCAGGTTCAGGATAAACTTTATACTGCATATCTTCTCCTCGGCTGTGATGCAGTGAAGGATAAAATCAACTCATGTTACCATCTTTCTAAGCCAGACGTAAATGTTTATGACACAAATACAGTGTCAGTGGTGGAACGTAACTAAGTACATTTGCTTAAGTACTGTATTTAAGTACAAATTTGAGCTACTTGTACTGTACTTTACTTGAGTCTCTTCTTTTCATGGCACTTTCTACTCCTAATCCACAAATTTCAGAGAGAAATATTGTACTTTTTACTCCACCACATTAATCTGACAGCTTTAGTTACTAGATACTTTATAAATTAAGATTTGTGCACACAAAACACATAAAGTCTATAAAATACGATGCTTTATTATAAATTAAAGCTTTAGTGCATAACTTTTTGATATTAATGAACCTCCGTTACATTCAAGCCATTGCCAAAAGAGTTGCTACAAAGCTAATCAGCTCCACACAACGTTGTATGTTCGGAAACTGGTGTCATCCGGCGACTTTCGCGCTCAGAAAATCAAGTAAAGATAATGACCTCTTCGGAAGAGTCAGTCATGTTTTTTTTAATCCTCTGTGTCCTCTTTGGCTATTAGCAACTGTGCGGAGGAGGGGTGGGGGGAGTTGTGCGCAGTCATGGAAGGCTTGTATCATGTAGATGTGCCGACAGTTTTGTTGTCATTACTAGCTCTTTTTCAGTATAACCCCCGATGCGTCAATCCGATGTGTGTCGTTGTTGTTTATTCGGGCACAATATGCATAAAGTTGTATTTTTTCAAACTAGAAATAGGAGCTCCTCTGCTACTTTTTAAGCGAAACACACTTTGTCTTTAGTTTTCAAGTGTTTTTAAGACAATAGAATTTAATTAGAGCGTGCAGGAATTAATCCAAGTTAAAGAAAGGTAAAGAAGGGTAAAGAAAGGTAAAGAAAGGTCTTTAAAACCATGAAACCGTATGCCAGTATAATACAACATACTTAGGTTTACCCATCCTTTAAGTGTTTCACCAAGTCACTACCACCTAAATACTGTAAATGGCAAGGTGAGAAGTTCATGGCTCAGCTTTATCAGCAGATTGCTACCATGTTCAAGAGATTGGGAAACATTCCCTCTGTGCAATAACTGAAGTTGATTAAAGAGAGATTTCAGCTCACCCTTCAGAGTGCAATCATGACCTGTCTGTTGTGATTGTGTGTGGTTTTAATTGAATTTAAGGCCCAAATGATGAAGTCAATAAACAGTCCTGATCCTATGCGCAGACTCCATCTGTTGCTGCTATTGAAAGATTAAGAAGCTGGTGGATCAAAGACTGCTGGTCAGTGTAAGGTCTAAGAGAATGAGCACCGTACAATTAATTAAGAAAGGAAGATCATAAATAAAAAAGAGCTCAAAGCTCAGCTGGTTTCAGTGCTAGACAAGATGATTAGTTACAGATAACATCTGTAAACAATGTTTGTATGCATGGGTCAGTTTGCATAGTTGTGCACACTCACATGCGTGTGCAATGGGTAAATATGCATCAATAATATTACTGTATAAAACCACTAATGCCCCGTTTCGACAGCATGGTTAAATTTGACTCAACTCACTTTTGGTGCTAGGTGATTTTACTTTATTTTTCCCCCCACTGCGGATAATAACAATGGTGGAAACTACAATGTTGTGAATCTGTTGCATTCCATTCTGTACAAACTCTGAATAAAGCCTCTCACATCTGTTTTAATTAGTGGATACAGGCTGTTCTCTTGAAGCATTCGTACATATCACTATGAAAAGTAAAGCACCATAATTCGTATGTATTCCACATATTTTATCTGTACCCCAGTACCTCAGTGATTGCTGCTGTATAAGACCATAAAGGTCTTCGTAGGGAGGAGGTTGGGGTGAATGTTTGTGTCCTTAAACACAGGGCTTTCAAGTGGGGGAGCGGAGTTCATGTCCTGGAAGAAGTTAAGGAAAAAACACTAGACGTTCACCCAGGAAACAGGTGTTGCGGGAGTACTACTTAAGGAGAACAGAGTTTAAACTCAAACCACAATCTTTAAAAAAAAAAAAAAAAAAACTAGCTTGGGTGCCTAAACTTAACAGTCGTCGCCGCATGATGCTCACCTTTTGTCAGCTAAACTCAACTACCCGGTGTCACGTGACCAGCCGGTGGGCTTATTTCGTAGTATATCATACAACAACACATTCTCACTCCCATCGCGTAAAATACGGATGGTTGGTCAGGTGCCTTTGTCATTGTTATTGATGCTAAAACTCTCCGTAATCGTCATATCTAAACGTGCTTGGTCGGGACTATGATTGGTGTCACTTTTAACATAGTTAGGAAGGTTAAGGAAAAAAATTGTGCATGGGCTTATAAAAGGTACGTTTCCGTGACACGCGGGACAAGAACAGGACAGTTGGGTTTAGGAAATGAAGAACAGGACAAGAACGGGACAGTTGGGTTTAGGAAATGAAGAACGGGACACGAACGGGACAGTTGGGTTTAGGAAATGAAGAACGGGACAAGAACGGGACAGTTGGGTTTAGGAAATGAAGAAAGGGACAAGAACGGGCCAATTGGGTTTAGGAAATGAAGAACGCGACAGTTGGGTTTAGGAAAAGAAGAACAGGACAGTTGGGTTTAGGAAAAGAAGAACAGGACAGTTGGGTTTAGGAAAAGAAGAACGGGACGGTTGGGTTTAGGAAATGAAGAATGGGACAAGAATGGGACAGTTGGGTTTAGGAGAAGGAGAAAGGGAGAGTTGGGTTTAGGAAAAGTGACACGCGGGACACAAACCCCGGTCTCCGAGGTGAAAGTCTTGTGTTGTTTGACACATCCACCACCCCAACCACCCTCCCTTCGCGGAATTTCAGGCTTTCATACTACTCGCTACCGTTGCCGCTCTTAATACTACGTCATCTTACAGCGCCGCGTAGCTGCTGCTCTGCCCGTTGCGTTCCATACATACGCTGAAGGATGCTTTTTGCGTCTTATCTGACGCTGACAGCCACTGCTCAAGCGTCCGTATTTTACGAGTTCGGAGTGAGAACGGGTTGCATACGAATTGGTGTGCATACGTTTTTGTAAAATATCACTCAAACCCATTCAAGAGAATGCGTTGGCGATTGACAACAACAGTGGAGAATACAATGTTGTGAAAATGTTACATTCCATTCTGTGCAAACTCTGAACAAAACCTCTCTCATCTGTTTTGATTTGTATCATAAATTGTTTCAGTTGTCCTTCTTGAAGTTGTATCTGTGTGAACCGACCTTGAGACAATCCTCCTGTCCTATATGGAGCCTCTACTTTTATCTTCCTACTCTCACGTCATCTAAGTGAATGGAGCGATTGTTGAGTAGACTCTAGGATACTAACCACAAAACAATTGTGATCGGATTGTTTCCCAGCATTCAAATACACAGTTAACTTTTGTCCTTTTGACCAATTGCGTCAATCTTCTTCTGTACAATGGAAACCATGTTTGTTATGGAACAAGAACAAAATAATCCATTGTACATTTGATGTAGAACACTGAGGAAATGATAAAAACTGCATCAGGAATCAGCACCACAGGCTACTTCACTCCTGATGCATTTTAATGTCTGCGAGTGTCAGAGCCTTTCATGTCTTTTTCAATATCACTCAGACTGATGAATAACCAGACATCTGTTTCTTTTACTTTTGTTGACCTGTCATTATGCGTCATCTCATATCCTCCAATCAGCTTTTCATTTAATCTCTCCATCCCTCTCTTTGTGTCTGCTCTAATCCTGTTTTCCTTTTACCTCATCCATCACCCGTTCTTTTCCTTTGATCTCTTTTACTCACATTTGTTTTTTTCTTTACAGTTTTCTCCTGTATTACCACCCCAACTGTAATCACATTGTAACAGAACACTGTCATTGTAATAGCAGAATGTGTGTTTGTACACTCTTGGGTCAAAGTAATAAAAAACTTAGGTCCAGGAACACATTAAACCACCTTTTGCCCATAACAAATGCCCCTCATACACGGGAAAACAGAGCCTATCTCCACAGCGCTGTTGAATAAGGTTTGGCTACACCACAGATACATTCTGGGATAGGATGAAAAAATGCTCTGGGTTGTTTGCATTTCTTTAAACCAATAATAATTGTCTTGGTTCCTTCCGTCTCAGGAAGGAACTTGTTTTGGTGGAACATTTGCATCCTGGAAAAGAAAACGCTATATACAATATTAAATGAAGGTAACTAATTACCCAATACAGTAATGTAAGATAATTCAATTAGCTGCTCTTACCAGTGTATTGCCGTGTGTACTTCGTCCACAGCAATCCCACCAATCGGTCCCAAAACGTCACAGTTAAAGAGTTAATTCCATACACATTTTCTTTTTAAATCTTTACAATCATTCCTTGAAAGAACCAAGCAGGCCTGCCTTGTTGCACACATCAAATTTTCTTCAAAACCTGTCATTTTTAGGGTTGGGTACCGAGAACCGTGCCTTAACGACCGGGTAGATACCGGTCCGAATAGCAAGTTACACTTGGCAGCAGGTGACATTAGCCTAACGTTAGCTAGCAGCTGGATTAAACTTGGTTTAAATGCTGACAGCTAACGTTAAATTGTGTAAAGTGTGACTGTATTTCACTGTAGAGGCTTCCAACGCCGTGACGGTGACAGTCTGCAGTTGCCATTGTCTGAAAAACAACACAGACGATGCGTTTACTTGTAACTCGCCTCGCCAGCCGTGTGGTGCATTCAAAGTTATTGTAAAATACCCTTTGCCCATCTAGTGGTTGTTACTGTCGTTTACCAGCAATTTAGCTACTGGTGAAATAAGTTATTGTTATAATTTATTGTTATTACATTTTTAATGAATCATTTAATTTTGACCATATCGCCTTAGCAATAAACAAGCCGTTTTGTGCTCCTTTTTTAATATATATATATATATATATATATATATATATATATATATATATATATATATATATACATATATACATATATATATATTTTAATCTTTTTAAAGAAACGGTTCAGGCACCGTTTAGGCACCGGCACCGTTTTAAAAGTATTGTTTATATCGGCACCGTTATCGGTAAAACCCCAAACGATACCCAACCCTAATTCTTTTCAGCGTGTAACTTGCTAGCTCTATGTTTGTTGTTGTTTCCTCAAAGTGAACAGCGTTTAAGAACAGCAACACACAGAGCAGAAGTAGAGGGACATCTGGCGCGTAAGCCACACACGGAATGTCAGGCAATTATCCTGGAAATGTAGGCTACTTCCGTTGATCCAGACTACGTTTGATGTAATGAACGTGCCGGAAAACAGCGTTGTAAACAGTGGAAAGCAGCATGGAGGCCAGTGAAAATGTTACAGTGGTTACTTCTTTTTTAATATCTGTTACTTATTTAGTCTCTCTTTCAACTTTGGTGCTGACTAATTTGGAACTATGTTCGAGTGCTGCTGAGAGGGACGGAATTTGTGGATAAAATGACAAAGAGTCATAGCATCATGCTGGAAGAGAGGCGAAAAATGAGCGTGTCCACCCGGGTGTCATGTTTCCATCACTGCCGATCATAACTGGAGTCGATATAGTCGAAATACCTGTGACTACTGCAGTTATTTGTGTTTTTGGAATAAATGCCGATTGTAAACTTCAGAATGTAAAGGGGATTCAGACTGATGGTGAACAACATACCTGCTAAAAATCATCATTAGCATTGTCATTGTCAGCATGTTAGTATGCAAAACTGTGCATAAATATGGCCTCACAGTAGTCTTGTTAAGCCCTAACTACAGTATCTTGGTCCAGTGCTTTTTATTGTTTTGTCTTGTCTTTTTGGAAGGTGAACTGACTTTGTTTCAGAGTTACTGAATTGTGCAATGACAATAACGTTGAATCAAATCAAATCTAATAATAGACAGTATCCAGTGAGTTGCAGCACTTCGGTGCCTTGACACTCAAGTCAAAACAAGGGAACTTATTAGGAAGCTTCCCAGCTATACAACACACAGCTTGGTCACCTGTGTGCGATCACTATAGTCGTCCTGTTGGTGCAGACCTCGGCCAGTGAAGCCTGGATCTTCCTCTCAGTCTGGGTGTCCAGTGAAGACGTGGCCTGGTGGAACAAACACAAAACACAGTATATTAAGCATAATGCAATTATAAGTAGTATAATCAGATGAAATACATTTTTGTTGCAATGTGCAACACTATGGAGAATGTTTAGCTACTAGGGTGAATTAAGGGTGGGACAGTTTTAGAATTTTTGTCTTATGTACGTTTTTTTGCCATAAATTTAAAGAATTTGCCCAACACATGATTGATTTCTGTAATACTGAAGGTGTTAACGTTACCTATCCATTTGTGGAGGAAAGAAGGTAATATCATATTACAAAGAGACGTGCCATACACTTTTGTGTAAACTGACCGAGTAACATTTAGGTGATTGGGCACATTTCATTATTGATTTAGAATAGTGTAAGCTAATTATTGCACAATTGAATTTCCCTTTGATTTCCCTTACCCTCTGCATTTCAATTTAAACTCCCTGTTTCATGCTTGCCCCACCCACCTAGGTTATGTAACACCAATGAGGCCATGCAATGTTGATTGTGAGGTTTTACAGCTAGGGTGCAGCAAAAAAAGTTTTTTTTTCACTTATCAGGGGAGAAAATAAACTCTTTATAGTTATACTGTCCTATTTTACCATATGTCCCAGTCACCCTTAATCCACTCTACCTGACACAACTTGTGAATTTAACAAGTGTGTTTGTGTGTGTGATGACTGCCTTGTGTGTCTTGCCCAAGGACACTGCGACAAGTGTACAGGAGGAGTTGGGGATTGAACCACCAACCCTGTAATTAGTGGAAGACCCGCTCTATCTAAGGAGCCACAGCTGCCCCAGTGCGGAATTGAGGGAATGGTGGAGGAAGTGTATCGGGAATCGAAGTAAGTCTCAACATTGGCCTTAACATTGACAATGTAGAAAACTCTTCAAGTGTTGGCATCTTCCATTTCTGCAATAATGAAAGTTATCAAGATATTTCTGAATTGGCCTGGAATGATACTGCCTCAAGCTGGCCTATAGTGAAAATACTTTTTAACCGCTCATGTACAAACTACGCAGGAAAGTGTGTGAGCAATGCCACTGGTGTGTGAGCTTCTTGTCTACATGAACAAGTTGTTAAAAAAGGCATGCTATTTAGGTTTTGTAACCCTGTATGAATGCTGGCCTTTCCCATATCCTCACCTCGTCCAGCAGAATGATCTGAGGTTCTTTCAGGATGGTTCGAGCGATCGCCACTCTCTGCTTCTCCCCACCGCTGAGCTTCAGACCTCGCTCCCCCACCTCCGTGTCATATCCTGTTTGGACAACAACGCCATCACCTCCATTATTACCATCACCACCGTTCGCTTTCCGCATGCATCCAGATTTTTCCAACATCAGGATTCAAATCGGCAAACGCCCTGTTACAGTTCTGCTTCAGCCAACATTGAAGTCAAACAAGAATGGGCATTTTCATCATTATCATCGACACACACTCACACACCCCAGCCTGACCCTGAGGTAGCTCCAGTATCCTGGCGTGTATGTCAGCAGCCATGGCAGCTCTCTCCACCTCCTCGTCGCTAGCTGTGACTCGGCTGTAGCGGATGTTGTTGCCGATGGTGTTGTTGAAGAGAACCGTGTCCTGGGGAACCACGCCGATGTAAAACCTCAGAGAAGACTGACGCACCTTGGACACAGAAAGAGACAACTGTAAGCTTCAAAACTAAGTGAATACAGATATTTTTGCTAACCTGGATTCAAATTAGGTCGGCATGAAGTCTTTATACCGATTTACAGACCATGTTGTACCTGTGGAATGGAAAACACCATTTAAGTGTTTTCAATGTATGGAATCTTCAGATCAGCTGGTCATGATGCAATCTTATTATACGTTTGTGTTAAACTAGTTTGTTCTTTTCTCACACACACACACACACACACACTCACACAGAGCATACTGTACATATACATAAATGTTGCATGGCTTAATTCATCCTATACTATATAATGCATGCTGCCCCAGGTCACAGACAGCATACGTCCTGAACCAATTTCTGTCCCTGTCTCTCTGTCAGGATTTCACATATCTGGTTTTACCCACTTACCTTATTTTTGCTTCTCTACATCTATTTTAAATGTCACCTTACATGCACTTATCTGCAACACAACTCTAAGGGCTAAAGCAACATTTATATCAAATATTTCCATAGACTGTGCTGGGTTTTCTAGCAACATTACTAGCAAGCCTCTGATCTTTTTGTTTTGTACTGTACCAGTACACGGCGGAGCATTGTTAGTAGTGACGTTACTTACATTAGACTATATACGGAGGCGAGAGAAAACATAGTGCACATGATTCGAGCAGGAGAACATCAGCAAGGCCTTGCTTTTTTTACAAAGTGAAACATTAGGGTCAGTCCTCCTGCTGAACATTAACTGTCCGATTGTGGAGATTAATCATACATATCTCCAGACCGACACAAACAGATGGCCCAGACTAGAAGGGACTCATTCCTACCTTGTCTGATCAGTCCAGTTCCAAACCCTCATTGGTGGAATGTGCATTTACTCAAGTTTTGTACTTAAGCACAAACTTGAGGTACTTGTATTCTACTTGAGTCTTATCTTCTCATGCCACTTTCTACTTCTACTCCACTACATGTCAGAGGGAAATATTGTGCTTTTTACTCCACTACATTCATCTGACAGCTTTAGTTAGTAGGTACTTTACAAAATGATTTTTGCACACAAAACATTTGTAGTTTATAAAATAGACCAAACCATCCACCGTTGTCCACTTATCTGGGGTCGGGTCGCGGGGGCAGCAACTAGAGTAGGGGACCCCAAATTTCACTTTCCCAAGCCACATTAGCCTGGCCACATGTCTGGCTGGGGGATCCCGAGGCGTTCCCAGGTCAGGGTAGAGATATAGTCCCTCAACCTAGTCTTGGGTCTTCCCTGAGGCCTCCTCCCAGCTGGACATGCCTGGAACACCTCCCTAGGGAGGCGCCCAGGGGGCATCCTTACCAGATGCTCAAACCACCTCAACTTGCTCCTTTCGACGCAAAGGAGCAGCGGCTCTACTCCGAGCTCCTCACGGATGACTGAGCTTCTCACCCTATCTCTAAGGGAGACGCCAGCCACCCTCCTGAGGAAACCCATTTTGGCCGCTTGTACCCTGGATCTCGTTCTTTCGGTCATGACCCAGCCTTCATGACCATAGGTGAGGGTAGGAAGGAAAACTGAGCGGTACATCGAGAGCTTTGCCTTCTGGCTCAGCTCTCTTTTCATCACCACTGTGCGATAAAGTAAATGTATAACCGCCCCTGCTGCGCCGATTCTCTGGCCAATCTCCGGCCAATCTCCCGCTCCATTGTCCCCTCACTCATGAACAAGACCCCAAGGTACTTGAACTCCTTCACTTGGGGTAAGGACTCACACTCCATTGGTTTCCTGCTGAGAACCATGGCCTCCGATTTAGAGGTGCTGATCCTCATCCCAGCCGCTTCACACTCGGCTGCGAACCGATCCAGTGAGTGCTGAAGGTCACAGGCCGATGATGCCATCTGGACCACATCATCTGCAAAGAGCAGCGATGAGATTCCCAGCCCACCGAATTGCAACCCCTCCCCACCACTACTAAGCCTCGATTGGATGGCCCTGAGAAGGAACCCCCTCACCCCATATTTATATAAATATTCACAATTCATGTTTTATTATAAATTAAACTACCCAACAATATAACGCCCTACAAGTCCAGCTGAAATGATTAGCCGATTAAACACTTAGTTGACTGACAGAACTGTTTGGATCGTTTCCAGTTTGTAAAATGTGAGGATTTTTCTGCATTGAGTACTTTTACTTTTAATACTTGTATGTGCATTTTGCTGATGATACTTACATTACATACTTTTACTTAAGTAACATTTTCAATGCAAGACTTCTACTTGTAACAGAGTGCAGTGTGGTATTAGTACTTTTACTTAAGTAAAGGATCAGAATACTTCTTCCACCACTGCAATCCATATTGCATCAGTGAAATAGTCGTAATGTGTTTCTCCCATTTAAGAAGAAGCTTCTGTGCGTTTTAATGAATCTGGCTCTTGATCTGTCCAGACATAATTTCCGGTTTTCCATAACTCCCTGGTCAGTGTACAGTACTGTGAGTGTTTCCTGTGGAAAGCTTTCCTCCGCAGCCACAACAATACAAGTTCCATTTTCTGCACAAGCTCGGTTTGGCTGGTAATCACTCACTTTCCTTTAATTTGTTCTTTAGCCGTTTACTTTTGGTATTTATTCCACTGACAAACAACACAGCATCTGTTTCGGATTGAGACGGGTTGACAGAAATCCAACACCAAATGTCAGAAAGAGAAACGGACAGATGGAGAGGGAAAAGGAAAAAAGTGTTTTAATGTTTACATTGAGACATCAATGGCAGAACAAAAGAGAAAATATCAGTTTAAGACAGCTGTCCTCACATACAACGACTAACAGTACAGTGAATCTGTAAGATGATGCTTTATCACCGCTGTTTTCTACCGCATATGTTTATATACAGTGCTCAGCATAAGTGAATACGCCCATCCTAAAGTTGACTAAAAAGAGGAATAAAAAATCATCTTTTGGAAATTGATCTTAATGCCTTAATAAAAAAATGAGGAAAAATCCAACCTTTAGGACACCAATTTTCTTTGTGAATGAATAATGTATCATAAATAAATAAATGTTCTTCCTTAAAATACAGGGGGCATAAGTATACACACCCCTATGTTAAATTCCCATAGAGGCAGGCAGATTTTTATTTTTAAAGTTATTTCATGGATCCAGGATACTATGCATCCTGATAAAGTTCCACACATCATCACATCCCCTTCACCATACCTAGAGATAGGCATGTTTTTATTTCAGTTAGCCTAATAGCTGATTTGATTTGCATTGAGACATGATCTTATGGAAAGTACACCATGGTTATTAAAAAAAAAGATTCCTCTCACGCTTTAAGTCATTTTAGACTTTGTCATAAAGACCACAGTCTTTCTATAACCTTAACCATGGACTTTGAGTTGCCTAAACAAACCATTTAAAGAAAAATAAACTTTTTCTACGTATGCTGCTGAAAAGCACTTGATTTAACTTGAGTAGGACATTCACATTTAGATAAATAATAAATGACTTTGTTGTAAAATTAGAGCTCCAGGAAATCACTGACAGAGCTCCAGGAAATCACTGCACGGGGCCAAGAAATTGTAATTATAAACTACATGTGTTTTGTGTGCAAAAATCTTAATTTGTAAAGTAACTAGTAACTAAAGCTGTCAGAGTAAAAAGTTCAATATTTCTCTCTGAGATGTAGCAGAGTAGAAGTAGAAAGTGGCATGAAAAGAAAAGACTCAAGTAAAGTACAAGTACCTCAAATTTGTACTCAAATACGGTACTTAAGTAAATGTCCTTAGTTACAGTCCACCACAGGTAGCAGCTATAAACACGTTGGCCGTCTGATGTGGTTGGACAACACATCGTTCAAGGTTTCCAATGGGCAGGTTTTGTTTCCTTTGGACAGCCAGAATAGCTGGTTCCCTCATTTCCTGTCTTAAGATAACCTAACCGTCTGCTGAAGCTTCATATTTACCATACAGACATGAGAGGGGTATTGATCTTCTCAGTATAAAAAATGAATACACATATTTGATAAATTGTTAAACTAATCCTTTTCATAACTTGGTCTAATTCTCCTGCTCTAAGCCTGCAATGGTTCAGCTTAGTTATTGATACACGTTCCTTCATGCTTTAATAAATGCTTGCTGTTTGGGCGGCTCTTTACTGACAAACAGGAAGGAGTGTCACAGAATAACAAGGTAAAACTGTAGCCTAGTTATGAGCAGTGATTGCCATTATGGCTGAACAGGAACTTGCTTAAATAGAAACTGCTGTTTATATCCCTTGAAATAAAATGTTTAAGTCTGAAGAACACCTTGAAGAAAAAAACCCCACAGATGACTCACACCAGCACTCAGTAACCCATTAGCCTGCAGTGTTATGGCCAGCAGAGTCGGACTCATCAGAGCTTTACCACATGTGGCTGCCATATGCAGGGACCAAAATCAAACCCAAGAGGTTCGAGAGGTTGAGCTGTGTCCACAGTGTCTGCTGTTTAAGCAACAAAGTGTTGCAAAGTAAAGAACTGGACACAGTTTTGCAGATATCCCACATGGCATGAAGGCAGCAACAAATGTTACAATTTCAAATGTGACTAAACATTTACAGACTGAGATCACAACTCTCTCACACGTTTTGAAATAATTCAACTATAGTATTAAATAAAAGACTTGACTTGCTAACTCAGGCTCAGAATCTCATTTTAGTTTCATCTGAATGCATCTTTACAGCGTGGTAGCGTTAGACTTACTGCATGGCCAGTACGGGAAGGAGAAATGATTACAGTGATCAATAACTCTCTAAAAATGTGAGTCCATGTGAATAATGTGTTAAGACAGATTTTGGAACACTTTGAACTTTTCCTTTAAACTGCTGAAAACATCCTACAATCTCCAAGCATCTGTGTGCAACAAGCAGAACATCCGGGATTCATCTGGAACATGTGGTCAACATCATTGATAAGAATCATATATTAAACTACCCATCACAGAGTCTCCTGTCATCGCATTAAAAGTATTTTGGTGAACATTTCAATCTGTAGTAGATAAAACAAATGTATTGCCCGGTTAAAGAAGCAAAACTCTACATACGGTATTAGAAAGCTGAGCTTTCAAACACATCTGGAAAGAAAAATGAATTTGCATGATCGGAAAAATGCTAGTATAGTGGGCCTTGAGTTAAGACAGTTTTTGTCACAACAACATGAAAGGCATTTGTGATATTTGGATTCTTTGCGCAGGTAAGGGTTAGCCCGGAAAATTGTAAAGCAGATTTCTACTTGGAAAATTGGGAAATATGTTTATTCGCTTTCTTGAAGATTGATAACACTTTCATGTCAGTACACTAAATATGAAACTCGAGCAAGCAGGCAATTAGCTAATGTAGCAAGGGGAAACTGTTAGCATGGCTATGTCCAGACTTTTCTAATATGTGTCTACAGGCATCTCTACATTTTACATTTATCTCGTTTGTTTAATCCGAACAAAAACAGAAATGTAAAAACTACAAGTTGTTTTCACTGAGAGTTATGTGCTGCAGGGATTTCTTCGTCATACTCAGGCTAGCTGTTTCCCCGTGCTTGCAGTCTTTATGCTAAGCTAAACGTACCACCTGCTGGTTCCAGCTTTGTCTTAAGGCCCTGACACACCAACCAGACGGGCCGACCGTCGGCAGAAAAGGCAGGTGGACTGATAAGTCGGGTCCCCAAGGTCCAAAAAATGCCTCAGAACACACTGAAGAGACGCCAACTTGAGCATACACTCTGCGCATGCCCGAAACGTAATACGTCTCAATAGCAGCAGGCGGCGCTGCTCTGTATTGTGTCCATTAACAGTCCGATTATTTCCCAGAAAATGAAAACAGGCAGCTGATTGGACGAACGCGTCATGTGGTTCTTTTTTCTCCGGAAATTCACAGCCAGACTGTCATGGCGGCTCGTTCAGAATACGATCTCATATTGTACTAAAATAGTTCATCGAAACGTGTTTCTGAGAACATTTTAAGAGAGAAATAGGCCATGCAGTTGCTGAATCTGTCTTCATTTCAGATCAACAAAGGTCAGTTTAAAAGATTTTCGTCAGATTTTGAGAGGCTCATCCGCTCCCCATTTCCGGATGAGTCCCGACTGCTCTGTCTCTGACTGAACATGTCGGGTCGGCCCAAATGACCTCGCCAGACGGTCCGACGGCCGATTATTGGGCTGGTGTGTCTCCTCTCTTAACAGTAGCGTTTAGAGATGAAAGTAGTAAAGACCTTCTCATCCCGAAATGTCAAACTACTCCTTTAAAATTTTTGTCATCCAGTGAAATTGCACTGCTGCACATCTCAACATCCTTACTAATTTGTTTGAATGACTGAATGACCTGTCAAGATGGCAGAGATAGGGATTTGAGTTTGAAACTCGGACTTGAGTCGCAGTAAAGTCGCACACACAGTGACTTCAGACTTTACTTGAGACTGGTCCTCAAAAGACTTGGGACTCGACTCGGACTCAAGATGTGGGAAATGAGCAGAATGTTATTCCTCTCCCTGCGTAACCTCTAACCTACCTATGTAACACGTAGTAGGTAGCATATTTGCTGCCCGCGGCAACGCATGAGAGGACAACAACAAACATGTCAACTGACACCAGCAGCTGCTGTGCCATTCATCAGAAGCTTTGGTTTAAATCTTCAGACAGCAAGTCCCAAACAAAAGAATCGCTGAATGCAAAATATGTGCTATCAAGTTAAATCATTCTGGCTCAACCACATCTAATTTTATCAGGCACTTAAAAAACGCACCCTGATAGCTTTTGGGGAGGGGCCGCTCAGTGAGCGGCCCCTCCCCAAATGGCATAGCCCTGGTCGGACTATGACGTAAAGCCATCGAACACCTCTTTTTTTCCTCGTCACGTTTGGAAGTCTATCGGTAACGTTAACAGACAGTGTGTGAGTCTAATGATGATCTAATGAGTCTAAAGGACGGCGGCTTTCAACTGAGGGACAACAGGAAACACGCATAACAGATGTGTGTGTGTGTGTGTGTGTGTGTGTGTGTGTGTATGTGTGTGTGTGTGTGTGTGTGTGTGTGTGTGTGTGTGTGTGTGTGTGTGCAAAAACTGCTGGCATCAAACCCAAAGCTCAACATGCTCCTCGTCCTTCTCTTCTCTGTAACAGAGGTGAGACTTTACGACCACCTTTTGATCCACATTCTTATTTATTGATTCATCAGTTGTTAGCTATTGAAGGGACCTACCATCTAATGTTTAGTAGTTTATTTCATGATGTCAGTTCCTCGTTTTTACCTGCATTGTGAAGAACAAATAACTCACAGCTCACGCAGCTATTAAAAGTTATTGCCATATATTTTAAGGATTTATCATCTGTCGATGATGATGGCATCCTCCCATTAACACGATCATATTGTTTTCTTTTTATTTTTTAACCATTAACCAGATCAATATGTCAACGCTTTACAAAAAGTATTTTTTAAAAGTTTTGTAAATTAACATTATACTATATCATACCTACAATCCTAGCTAAAAATTGAAGAAGTCTATGTCTGTCTGCCTGTCTGTCTGTCTGTGTGTACTTCGATTTCCTTGACAACCGTTCATCCGATCGACTTCACACTTGGATGTTGTATTGCTGAGGACCCAAGGAAGTGCAGTGCAATGTCGAGTGCAAGCTCTTGAGATCTACAGGACTCTCCGTCGCTCGCTACAGTACAGTCAAGAAAGAAAAAGAGACCAGATATCACCGGAGATTACATTGTGCTACATTGTAGCACAATCAGACATTTCAAACCTCCCCGGTGTCACTTTTGGAAAGAACACCTTTGTTCCCGGGAATAACATAGTCCCAAATATTATATGAATGATGCATATCCTCTAGCATTGCTCACAGGGCTGTAGTCAAGTCCACTTTTGTCGAGTCCAAGACAAGTCCAAGACCAGGACTAGTCGAGACTGAGTCAAGACCGAGTCCAAGTGAGAGACAGCCAAGCCCGAGAAAGAAAGGATCCAATTAATCCATATTATTTACTTTAAGTATAACAATTTTAATTTAAACACTTAGCTGAAGTACAACTTCACATTTTAGATGTCGAGAGTCTTTTTATTCTGGTGTAACAAGAACATTCTAGACTGCCGATGGAAAATGTTACAATTAACAAGGTGTCGCTAAAAAAACTGACTGATGTTCACATTCTTGAACTTAATACTTGCCTTAAAGCCTCCAGAGTACAAAGTGCTTGCTGACAATGTGTCTGTGGCCAAAATGAAAATGGTTGATGCCTGATGATTGAGGTATATGACACAGCCAGGTGTATACCAGGGGACCAATGCCCGCTCTAGATGGATTATGAATAAATCAATACCTGTTTTCTGAACAAGCACACTTTATCAATGGTTTTGTTTTTAAAGAGGAAGTTACTTTAGTCGGTCGAGACCAACTAGAATATATGGCGAGTCCAATGGCTAAGTCCTAGACAAGTCTGAGTCCAAATATCAATGAGTCCAAGACAAGTCCGAGACAACATAAAAACTGTTTTTCTGTCAGGGCAGGTGCATTGCTCAGGGCCCAAGGAAGCGTAGTGTCAAGTTGTTTGGATGAGCGGTTCTTTGGAAATCTGCAAGCAGCAATACCTGAAGCCAAGCAATCAGCCTGTTCTGGACAGGCACTTTTGGAACAGGCACTGCACAAGTAGTATACATTTACATTTCTCACTGGCATAAAACATGAGAGACTTTTTGAAAAATAAAAAGCCCCCGATACAGCCTATGACAATAACAGAATGAATCACTCAGTGGAGGGAGCTGAGGCGTCTAACCACTTCCCTTCTCCTCCTCCTGGAAAGCCTCAAGAAACCCAGGTCTGAAGCTGATTAAAGAGACGACCACATCTGTGAATGTGTGTGTTGATTAAAACAGTCCTCCTGCTGTGTAATTATAAAGGAGCATCCTCATAATCATCGCCATCCTCTTCATCTGAACAAGCCTGTCTGTAATAAAACAGGTGTGTGTATGTATGTGTGTGTGTGTGTGTGTGTGTGTGTGTGTGTGTGTGTGTGTGTGTGTGTGTGTGCATGCTGTTTGGATTTTTGGCAAATCATAAACAGAGTTATTTCAGCTACAATAAATGGGCTATCACACACACACACACACACACACACACACACATACATCTGGCGTCTGGACTCGTTGCTGTATTATTCAAGAACCTTTTACTATGACTTATTCACAGTGTGACTGGAGCTCACACACTCAGCCTTGTGTGTGTGTGTGTGTGTGTGTGGGGGGGGGGGGGGGGGGGGAGGGGGTGGGAGAGAGGGAGAGTGGAAGTCAAGGTGCATGAGGCAAAGGCAGGACACAGAAGTGAAGAGTAAAAGACAGGAAAAGAGGATTAAAGAAAGATGTAAAGAGACAGAAATAAACATATGAATCAGAGAGATAGAAAGACTACACACATCACAACTGATGGTAAAAAAGGGTTGTGACACTGGCTAAAATTTAAAGTAATACTTGAAAAATTAGGAAATATGTGTATACGCTTTCGTCCAAAGAGTTTGTAGATCGATGCCGCGTTCATGTCTGTGCACTAAATATGAACCTACTGCCAGCAGGCAATTAGCATAGCATAGCATAAGAAGCTGCTAGCCTGGCTCTGTCCAGAGTTCAAAAATTCCATCTGATGTGTTTCATGGGTCTTTGCGTGTTTACCTTGGAGATGTCCTGACCGTCGATGCGGATGCTGCCACTCTGAGGGTCGTAAAATCTGAACAACAGACGCAGGATGGAGCTTTTCCCTGATCCAGACGGACCAACCTGCACACACACACACACACACACACACACACATTATTGAAAACACCAACTTATAGAATTATTGAATTTAAAGGGTTGGTTCGAACATTTCACACACAAAAAAGGTGTTGGTATCTAACCATGGAGATAGTTTTGGTTCTTAGTAGTTGTAGTAAATGGAGGACAACGTACCAAAGCGACTGTCTGTCCCGCCTCCACCGTAAAGGACACATCCCTAAGAATCTCAGTGCTGCACGCACACACACACACGCACACACACACACACACACACACACACACACACACACACACACACACATACATACATACACACAACAGCAATGGTCAGGATCAAAATGAAAGTTTACTGATTTAAGAAAAAACAAGCAGGACCAGTGGTGAAATGTAACTAAGTACGTTTACTCAAGTACTGTACTTAAGTACAAATGTGAGGTACTCCACTACATTACAGAGAGAAATATTGTACTTTTTACTCCACTACATTAATCTGATAGCTTTAGTTACTTTACAAATTAAGATGTTTGAACGCAAAACACATGTAGTTTATAAAATACGATGTTTTATTAGAAATTAAACTACCCAACAATATAACGGCCAACAAGTACATCTGAAATGATTAGACCATTAAACACTTAGTTGATTAGTACTAAGTGTACTAATCAAGTACTTTTACTTTTAATACTTTAAGAACATTTCCAGGATGATACTTACAAACTTTTACTTAAGTAACATTTTCAATGCAGGACTTTTACTTGTAACAGAGTATTTTTACAGTGTGGTATCAGTACTTTTACTCAAGTAAAGGATCTGAATACTTCTTTCACCACTGAGCATGACCATGCACGTTTTGGAAAATTATGAACATGATGTTACAGTAAACAAATGATTGAGATTCAATGTGAAATGGCCGATATATATGTTTATTCTCTCGATCTTCTCTGTCATATTCACTCACTCACATCATGCTGTAAATATAACATGAATGCCAACGCACACAGGAGGCCAACCAGGACGCTCAATTAATAAAAGTCAATGTGTTTCTTAGAGTGTTAGTCATCCTCCAGACAGCAGGTGATGGTAACCAGCTGTGATACGTCTGAATACAGAAGAAGCTTGTCATGACCGTGCACTGTGTAAGTCTCGGGCTTCTTGACCTTCATTTATACATCCTCATATTCATTTTTTTTAATGTTGTTTTTAACAGTATGTCCTCCAACCCAAAGGACTAAACACCTCTTTTGTCACTGCCGTCTAAAATGCATATCATTATCAAGTGATTCATATAAAGGTTTTCTGAACAGAACTATTAGGTTAAGGTTAGGGAAACATGGTGATCATGGTTAAGGCGAGACACTACAGGCAAACACATTGTTTAAGTTTTTTGTATGCGCTGGTCCATTTTGAGATGTTGGGCTATTTTGCTTCCTTAACACGTCTTCTTTCATAACTAATTCACCAAAAGTTAGATAACACCTCATTTGCACATTAAGGCTGTTCACACTTAGCGTCTTTTTTTAAGCTGCCAGTGTCTGTTTTACATTATAATCCTATGGAGTAAACCGTGCTTTTAAAAAAGTGTTTTCATTCTTTTTGAATTTGAAAAAAGTTCAACTTTTCTGAAAAAAAACACCCTACGTCAAGCACTTTTTTGACAGCCGACCAATGACAAGAGGAGTAGCCAGACCTGTCGTTTCCATAACAACAAGAAAAAACGGAGCCGGAGCACAGCGAGTTATACAATATGACCGGGTGCTCCCTATACAGGGAACTCGCTATGTTTAATGTAACGTTAGCCGCACCACTCTCTCTCTCTCTCTCTCTCTCTCTCTCTCTCCCTCTCTCTCTCTCTCTCTCCCTCTCTCTCTCTCTCTGTTCTTTCTTTAGCTTGCTCCACCGCTTTGTTTTATCTAACGTTAGCACCGCTCCACATACTGTAGCGCTCTAGCTAGGATACTTTAGCAGTAGCTGTTGTTATAGCAACAAAAGACACTCTTGACTGCTTTTTGGAATAAAAACGCTGCCAGCTTTTTTTTTTCACTACAACCTACTACTAGTTAACTTTTTCTTGTCAAAAAACATAACCTTAAACATTAAATCTCATGTATGGAAATCGACAATACATATCTTTGAAGGCCAGTTTTATTCCTATCTCTATTCTCAAGGTTTTTGCAGCTGGGTTTGTTCATATATTATTCATAGTGAGATTTATAGAACATTTTATACCTAAAAACATGGCGAACATTGATTTTTTTTTTCATTGCTTTTTTTATAGTATTCTCTGATTTATGGAGTGACAAAAAGACATATCCAAAATTCACCCAGTAAAAACCTTTGACTCTATTATGTCAACAAAATGAAACAAGAATTTAACCTGGCGTTATCCAATGTTCAGATATCTGCTCTGGAAATGGATGCAAATTAGCACATATTTAATAAGAGAATGCCTCATTTGCATAATTAAACATACAATTTCAGAAAACTCATGATACAAGTAATAATTGTCTTAATGTGAGTAATCACCTGGGGAAGTTTCATGGTGATATCTATTGAAGTTTTTAACAAACCAACATTGACAGTTGGTCTCTGATGTCACAGTCAGATAGTTTTTTGTATTTCCCTCTAAGTGTTTGAATAAAACAACCAATGCTGTTGTTTCTCTGGTGAGGACGGTCTTTGTTTTTATGTATAACTGAATAAAATCAGATCAAATTATAGAAAAATGTGGATTTAAATTGTGAATAGATTTGTTGATAACTACACACCCAGGCACGTAGCTGAAACAGACTCTGTCAAACTCCACCTGACCTGCTGTGAGCTGCAAGTCCCGTGCATCCTCTGAATCCTGAACCTGTGAGGAGGAGGAGGAGGAGGAGGAAGAGGAAGAGGAGGAGGAGAAGGAGGAGGAGGGAAAACCAGGGTAAGAGAGACAAGGAACACAGGAGGAGAAATGGAACCGTTAAGATCAACTTTTTCGTCACATTGGATGAAAGAATAATGTTAAGTTTAAACTAGAGATGTTCCGATACCAGTATCAGAAAAGCCTCCGATACTGCCTAAAATGCTGGTATCCATATACTGGAGTTTATGCATCGATCCGATACACAACATAAATCTACTTTAAAGGTCACATATTATGCTTTTCTGTGTTTCTTGTCATATCTACAATGTTATAATGTTGGATTTTCATGTTAAACGTCGCCAACACTTAAAATAATGAGGTAAACGTATTTTAGACAAATCCCTGTGAGCTAAAACGTTAAGATTTCCAACTATTCTGAACACTCCGGTTTCAACAGTTTTTTTCTACTCTAGGCTAAGTCTTACGCAACTCTAAGCCGGCCTTCTATGATTGGTCATCTGCTCCAAGTAGGCAGGACTGGAGTGGTTTTAACATTGTGTTAACATTGTCCCATGTAACTACATGCTAACGGCAGTAAACCGTCAGTGTCGTTAAATTCTTCCCAATTCCGGGTCACATTACTCCTGAAATATTTTCTGTTAGTAGTATTTGGTTTAAAAGCCTTAATTTGCGATTTATGACTGTAAAAATTGCTGCTACATTCTATCAGTGTCAACTGCTAACTAAAGTAGCTACATTGCTAACGGCAGTAAACAATGTCATCTTAGCTGCCAATGTTGTTAAATTCTCCCCAATTCCGTGTTGCATTACTGCTGAAAAATATCAGATTGGGTGGTGTTGGGTTCAGAAGCCTTTATCTGCGATTTTTGACGGTAGAAGGTGTTGCTTCATTCCACCACAATTTAACGTTAGCATACTGCTAATTATTAAGTAGCTAAAGCGACATAGCTATAATCTCGGCAAATTCTGTCAATTTCTCCCCAAATTCCGGTCACTTTACTGCTGGGACATGTCTGGTTGTGTAATATTTGGTTTAGAAGCCTTTGTTGGTGATTTTTCACGGTACACTGTCCTGCTATATACTCCGTTGCAGTAGCTCCAGCTTCAACTAGTTAGCTGGTAAAACATGGAGCAGAGGCTCCGGAGTTTCCAGGAAGCGTGCTGGCCAATCAGAGCAGAGTGGGCTTTTTCGGGAGGAGGGATTAAAGAGACAGGCGCTCCTACAGAGCGTGTCATACGGAGGGTGAATACAGGTGCAGCAGCCATGGGCAGTATGAGAAAAATAGAAAGTGTTTTTTTAAACATTAAAGCGTGTAAACATGTTCTAGTACAAGGCAAGGCAAGGCAAGGCAGCTTTATTTGTATAGCACATTTCAGCAACAGGGAAATTCAAAGTGTTTTACATAAAACATTAACAAGCAGTTAGAAAACGATTAAAAAAAACAAATTAAAACATTAAAGAGCAGGTAAAAAATTATTAAAAAAAAAAAAAAAAACATTTCTCCGACCACAGGTCCTTTTGGCTCCGGTTACTTGGTGTTTTCGTTACCCATTACAAGATTGCAGTAGTTCTACTTTTCACTACGATGTAGCCGTCGCTACAAAGCTTAGTTTAGTCTCGGTAAACCTTGCTAAATCCAGGACAGTTCACAGTCTGTCTCTTGATAAGTTCACAGAAATATCTGACAAGTTCACAGACGTGGTCCTTGTATGGATAATCTATTGCCACACCCGTGTTGGAGAGGTAATATCAGAAATATGTCTGTTATCTGCTGGTCCAGATTTCTCCGTCATTTCTCTGACCACAGGTCACAGTACAAACACAAAATGTTTAATCCTGAAAATGCTATTAAATAGTTGCCATTTAAAGTAGGTTATTTATGTTTTTTTTTTCCATTAACGGTGACTGTCAAACTGGATAATAAAAGAAAGTGCTATGGCGTTCATTGTTTTTGTTTGTTCATGTTTCACAAAGAGTTTAACCTGAGCCTGGCCATATGATAGAAATAATATCACATCCATACAGGGATAGTAGTATACAGCTGTTAGAACATAATGAAATATTTGACACACTGTTATCAGATCAGTACTCGGTATCAGCCAATACGCAAGTTCAGGTATCGGAATCGGTATGGGGAAGCAAAAAATGGTATTGGACAATCTCTAGTTTAAAGAGTTGCAGTTCTACGGCACCTGAGCAAACTCCATGTGTTGATTAAGACCATGATATGGTCAAAAGCTCCAGAGCAAGCAAGTGGGAGGACCTTGAGTTGAGATTTCTTTTTTTATCAACTGCTGTTCCCACAGTCAAGAATAAAGTGTCAAACTCGTAAATAGTAAGGTGATTTTGTTTTTTCGTTGGAATGAAAAGGACGAGAGGACAATACAAAAAGAAAAGGAGCAGGGCGGTGAAGAGAGGGAGGAGAGAGATAGAGTGGGAGAAAAGAGGAGGAGAAGAAAAGGGGACAAGAAGGACAGATGAGAAATAAGAGGATGAGGATGAGAAAGAAAAGTGAGTGTGCTTTACACAATAAAGATAATCCTCTGTTTTCCCCTTCATCCCCTTCTTCTTTTCTTTCTTTTTTTTTTTTTTTTACGACTCTAATGCCAGACAGTAAACTTATTCGTTTAAACTGTTAGCCACTGTCATGCAAACATTTAGGAAATATTAAGTTGATGAAAAATCCTTCATGTGTAATTTGGAAAAGAGAGGCAGAATTTCTGTATCAGTGACAGTACACACAAACCGCCACACAATATTATATTAAATCCATGTTAGACTATTTCTTTTAACTTTTTTAATAACTGCATGTTCTGTCAGGTGCAAGACAGACATTGATAATTGTGAACTTTTGTCCAGAATACACAAAAATCTGTATAATATCTCATTGTTTTATAACGACTACATCGTGGTTTAAAAAAAAAAAGTCCACACCATCAGCACAATCCGAACCGATAACAGATAACAGACGCTCCTTTGTGCCAGAGATGACCCATCTGTGCTGCTTTTGAGACGGAGCTCTTGTAAACACGGGAAGTCAGGATCAGTGTTATGTAGAAAATGACAAGACTGCAACCCTCTCACATTCCACGATGGGACTTTTAAAAAGGCACATAAAAAAATATCAGAAGATCAGCAATTTATGTACTCCACATCCAGCAAAAGGGACTGAAAATCGCCCAAGACCCCACATAACCTGCTAATCCCTTACTAGTGACTCTCCCCTCGGGGAAAAGACTGAAATCTATTACATCAAAAAACATCCTGCTTTCTTAACAGCACTTATTGTAGAACCATTCAGCTACTCAATGGATCCTCAACACAACAACAGCACCTCACGGATACAATGCAATGACACTTTATAACTCTTGACTTGTAAATAGGGTACCCTTCAGCAGTGGCACTAAAATCTTTTTTATTATGGGTTAAATGGTATGCATTTGTGTGTGTGTGTGTGTGTGTGGGGGGGGGGGGGGGGGGGGGGGGGATGTTTCTAATAGTGTCTTTATGTGTTTTCTTAAATAAGTATTGACTGTCTGCTATGAATGCTTTCTGTTTTTTTGGAATGAGCACACTGCACCGAATTCCTAGCAACTTAGTTGCATGGCAATAAAGTATTAAATCTTGAATAGGGAAAACCTACCATCCCCCTTCTTTTATCTTCCCATCATAGTTTACTTTTTCCCTTTCTCACTTGCTCCCTCTTCTCTTCCTTCATATCATCCATCCCTCTCACGTTCTCCTCTCTACCATAAGTCTTCATATCTTCATATATGCACTAACTGATGTTGTGTTGTAATCATAGGCGTAATTTACAGCAGGGGCGGGGGCGTTACAAACCCCTCTATAATCAAAACTGGCCAGTGCAACCCCCCCCCCCCCCCCCCCAAAAAAAAAAAAAAATATATATATATAATTTCCTTGACATAAATAAGACATTTTGCACCATAACAATGCAGAAAAGGCACAAATTGAGATCTCAATGCCCCCATCCAACCCTTCAATGTTGAACCCAAAGTTATGCCCTTGGTTGTAATCATTGACATTTGCAAAGTTTGATTGTAATCAGAAGAATTATCACCTTCAGATCACTCTCTCCTTTCCTCCTCCTCCTCCTCCTCCCTGACTCCCCTCGCCTGCAGCTTCCCAAGCCAAAGGAAAAGGGCCGCTGTGATTTTAAGGTGCTCTAATGCTTTTGTCTACATTCATGTGGCTGTTTACCATATCAAGGGACTGTGAATGTAGGAGCCTTTAGTGAGGCAGCCGGAGGACGCCTTTTCCCACCGAAACACACACACACACACACACACACACACACACACACACACAACACAAACACTTGTTGATCTCCTGATCCGCTGACTTCTGACTGTGTGAGCTTCTGTTGCCAAGCACAACTGAAGCAAAGCGATCAGAAATGAACACTTAATAAGATTTCAGTTTTTGAAATCCACTTATCTGTAATTATTATATTTATTTTATATTTTAATATACACACACCTCTCTATATATTTTATTTCTAGATTATGCTTATCGGCGATTATTCTTACCTCTTAACTTTTTGCTAAATATCTAGACTATTTTTAGTATTTAGTTTCTTATCCTTGTATTTTTCTGTTTGTTCCTTTGAGAGAAACAGCATTTTGATCCTCTATATGTCCTGTACATATGGCAGAATTGACAATAAAGTTGACTTTGACTTGACTTTGATTTAGACTTACAACAACAAGAAAATGCATTGTGTTATTTCATATCTAAACTAATTTGCACTAACTTTAACCACTTTTACAGCATTTGCAATAGCAGTGTATTATTATTAATGTTGATTTTAAAATATATGAGCCAAACAATAATGTTATATTTGTCCAGTAATATGACAAATTGGATGCATTGATAAGTTTTCTCTGCAGGGAGAAAGTATTGGTTTACAAGGTGGAGAAAATATTTTGTTTCTGGGATTAAATTAGCAACTTTCCCAACTAATAAGCATCCACATAATAATTATTTCATGCAAAGTGTCTTCACAAATTTAAGCATAGCAACACAAAGTTAAGCACTCAGTTTATTACCACCAATAATGGGCTGTGTTGGAACAGACTTAATAATAATAATAATAATAATAATAATAATAATAATAATAACATCAATAATAATAATAATAATGTACACCTTAATAATCCCGCAAAGGAAATTACAATGTTTTCACTCTGTTGTTATTATTATACACATTACACATATGCCTGAATTACACACACATGCTCATTACCAATACACGCACTAATGGAGAGATGTCAGAGTGAGGGGGGTGCAGCTGTCAATGGACAGGCACCCTGAGCAGTTGGGGGTTTGGTGCCTTGCTCAAGAGCACCTTGGCAGTGCCCAGGAGTTGAACTGGCATCTCTATAGCTACCAGATAACAACCATACTTTGGTCTGTACGGGGACTTGAACCGGCGACCCTGCGGTTCCCAACCCAGCTCCCTGGCTATTGCCACCCTTGACTTTGTTCAAAATGAATACAAATCTAACTATATTATTATTATTATTATTATTATTATTATTATTATTATTATTATTATTATTATTATTATTATTATTATTACACAATTTTATTAGTGTCCACTTGCATAACCAACTTCTTTTTTTAGAATTTTGCTTTTGAAAATTTGAAAAAAATGATTTAAAGAATCTACAGTATATACCATTGATACCTTTTCCAGATGATTATTGTGTTTTGTGACTCTCACCTCTTTCTGCTCCGTCAACAGTGCCAGCATGTTCTCCATGTCAACAAATGCACTCTGAATCAGCCTGCAGAGACACACAATGCAGATTTATATACTGTATATCACAGATGTTGATCATGAATCATAGATCTTCAGGGCTCAGTGGCCTCCTGTACATTAACCTCACCTGTAGTAGGTACCAAACCAGTTCAGAGGAGTGTACAGCTGGATGATGTAGGTACCAAACAAAACATAGTCTCCAACCTGAGGGGAAAGTTAACACATACAGCTACTGAACATTCCTGCTCTTATACTAATCAAAGGTTACTGTAAGTCAGCCGTACACTGTGGGAAAAAAATCTGTAGAAAAACAGATAATGTCCTGACAGAAAATTACCAGTAGCCTTTCCGATAAACGGACATTTCTGTTAATCCAAAAACAGAAAAAGTCCTCTAAATTTAAAGTATATCCTCTGTACTGTGATTTCTGGTAATCCAAAAAATCATAATACAGAAAAATACCTGTGAAAAATCATTACAGAAAATTCCTTTATATTAGCACAGACAATATATTAGCCCATATTTCTACGGACTTTTATAACAGTGTATCAATTAGCCTCCCACAACTTTTTTTTTTTGCAACTTGGGGGCAGCCAAACAAGAACACAAATTTGACATATCAACATCTTATAAAGTTGTCACGGAGAAAGTCTCAGTGCATCTGATATCCTGATCACTGTTTAAAGTGCCCATATTATGAAAAAAAAAACACTTTTTCTGGGATTTGGGGTGTTATTTTGTGTCTCTGGTGCTTCCACACGCATACAAACTTGTTTATGAATGTATCCTGCCTTCAGTCTCCGGGTGAGCTGTTCAAAACCGGCAGGGCTATCTATGTCATTGGCCAAAACATTAGGTGTGTGCTAACCACTTTAGCTAATACCACATCAGCTAGCTGTTTCTCCAACTTTGGTCAGTACAAGGCAGGATTAGCCGGGAGACTTCTTCTAAACGAGGGCACACTTCCAACTTTGTGTTGAATACCTGCAGACGAGGGACATGTAAATAGTTCTATACAATTTATTTTGTAGATTAGGGTGAACTTGTGTGAGTTGTAGCAGTGATTTGCCATTGAGAACGAGGTGGCTAACCACTAGCAGCGTTAGCTTCTAGCTAGTAGCCCAGTACCTAGCTACTGCACAGTGCCCATCTACTGCGCATGTGCAACTCCCAACAAAGATGGAACAGAAGTGTGATGTCTCACTCTGTAGCTAAAACAGATAGCTCAACACACAGGGTGAAAAGAGGAGCTGCAGCAATGTGCAGTACAACAAAAATATGGTGTTTTTTGAAAATTAAACCATGTAAACCTATTCTGATAGAATCTCAAATTACAATTATGAACCTGAAAATGAGAATAATATGGGCGCTTTAAGACAGAGATCTTCAACAGGGGTTCCGGGACCCTTGGGGGGTCCTCAGAGTTAGTGCAGCGGGGCCGCTATATTATGTAAAAAATATATCTTTTTGAAAGCTTCTTATGTAAAAAATTAAAATAAGTCTGAAAACATACATTAATATGAATGCAACATTTGAATAGCAAAGATAAATTGGCCTAATTGTGAAAAAGAAAATATATTTACACATTGAAGATAAGCTTACTACAGGTACATTAGCCACTATGGTATACATAGCTGTACAGTTAAACTCAAGGAGTCACTGTGCCTTCCAGATGTATGTTTAACATTAAAACATGATCCATAAATAATATTCATTTCTTTTCATCCATTCTGCCCAGTTTAATATGTAACTCAATTGTATACAATATATGCGTTAGTGGGTCCCTACTCACTCTCTCTTTCAGCTTAGGGGTCCCTGGCCTAAAACACGTTGAAGAACCCTGGTTTAAGTCATTGTGGACATATGTCAGAGTCACCGAGGTCATGTTGAAGGTGATACATAAGCTATTCAGGTTATGTCCAAGTCATCACAGTAGAGTTCACTAGTAAGTTCACTATACAGATTTTTAAAGCTATAGTGCGTAGTTTCTGTTGCCCCCCATGAGGAATTCTAAGTAATAACAATAAAACTGTCGGCGTGTCCACATGATACAAGTCTTCCGTGAGAGCGCACCACCCCGAACCTGCCTCCACACAGTTGCTGGTAGTACAGGAGGACACTGAGGATTAAAAAAACATGATGGACTCTTCAGAAGAGGTCATTATCTTCACTCAAGCTTTTGCGCGGGACGCCACAATCGCCACAATCTTCTGAACATAGCCATACTGAGAAATACAGAGAGAGTTGTGTGGAGATGATAGTCTTGATTAGCTTTGTAGCAACTCATTTGGAAATGGCTTGAATGTAACGGACATTCATTTATATAAAATCTAAAGCTTTAACATTTTCCTCCGTTTGTTCACTGATCTATTACATCATCCTGGTTGACAGACAGCCCTTTCCGACAGGGAACTGTAGCCGTTATATCCATAAAATTGTAAAAGGCTCTTTTACAAGTAAAAGTCTTTCAACTTAATTTGAATAAAAGTACAAAGGTACTTTTAACCACTGGAGGCGACTGAAGGTAACTTGTATGTTAGTCTCGCATTACCAGACCTTCCTCCACAGCGCTGCGGAGGAGGGTCTGGTTAGTCCACACAGCATTCTGGGATGAGAGAGGAACATGCTCTGGTTTATTAACATTTCTTTAAACCAATCACAATCATCATGGGAGGCTCAAAGCGCCGCACGGAGCCATGGCGCCTCTGCAAAATAGCCTCAGGTAGGAACTTGTTTTGGTGGAACATGTGCGTTCAAAAGTTGTTTTAGTCGTGCAACAGAAAACTCAGATTGGACAGATAGTCTAGCTAGCTGTCTGGATTTACCCTGCAGAGATCTGAGAAAAGGTTAACCATAGTCCTCATGAATCGACCGGTGTTTAGAATGGCAACGGATAGCCGGCCTAAATATAGACTTGTGATTTTGCTATTCAATTCAACTGTTTTTTTTTTTACTCTTCACTGATACCTGGAATTGTCCCTCGTAGACCAGGTAGGCACAGAGCAGAGATCCAGCCAGCAGTCCTGATCCTATGATGATGTTCTGGGATTGATTCAGCAGAGCCAGGGAGGCGGAGCTCTTCCACTCACAGCGCTACACAAACACAACCAGCACGTTAATTAAAAATAAGAAATATAGACAAAAAACTTTGGCAATTGATTTGTTTTGCCAGGTTTAGCAGAGCACTTTACATCTACTTCTGACAAGCAGGTATGATTTGTCTATCTGCTGTTGGCTGGTTTTTGCTACTAGATGATGATGTTACTCTTCAGGCTTACTTGATATTTCAGAATGGCTTCCTCAAAGCAGCGGACTTCATAATCCTCAGCGCAGTAATATTTTACCTGTGAAAATAAACAAATCCAGAGAGAGAAGACTGAAACATTCTGAACTTTCCTGCAACCTAAAATATCTACAAACATTTCACACTATATCAGAACTCTCTAAAAATAATCTGGAAAACACTGGAACATTACAACACATTGTGGACGTCCCAGATGGCCAAATGTAGCCTACAAAAGCACAGCTGGGTGGTTTCACAAGTACAACACCTGGACACAGCTGGATGGGATGTTGGGTATGGTCACACGTTCAACAGATTTATATCTTTGATGAATCAACCTGTTCTCACTCCCAACTCGTAAAATATGGAAGTTTGGACAGTGGCTGTCAGTGTCTGAAGCAACGCAAAAAACGCCCTTCAGCGTGTTTGTAGAACGCACCGCAGAGAGAAGCAGCTACACAGGGTTTAAAGATGACTTAACACTAAGAGCGACTACGGTAGCGAGTAGTATGGTTGGGGTGGTGGATGGGTGAAAATGAAACAAGACTTTCTTCTTTTCCTAAACTCAACTGTCCCGTTCTTCTTTCCTAAACCCAACCATCCCGTTCTTCTTTTCCTAAACCCAACTGTCCCGTTCTTCCTGCGTGTCATGGAAAAAAAGCCCACCCACAACCTTTTCCTTAACCTGTGTCAAAAGTGACGCCAATAGTCCTGACCAAGCGCGTTTAGATAAAGCGCATTTAGGAGACTAAATGCGCTAAAGGAGACTTTTAGATCCAATAACAACGCCAAAGACACCTGACCAAGCATCCGTATTTTACGCAATGGGAGTGAGAATCTGTTGGATAAATAGAGGAAATTAATGTGTGGTTTTATTTACCGTCTCAAAGTTGAGCAGCGAGTCTACGGCTCTGGATTTGGCATTGTTGTCTTGGTTGTTCATCTCTCTCCTGTATTTCGTTCTCCACTCTGTGATCAGGATGGTACAGGCTGCATACAGAGTTAGTCTGGTTAATATCGGTTCAGAGTTGAATTTGACAAGATGGTTACGTAAGCAACATATACAATCTTAATATATGGAACTTTTAAATGTTTCTGAAATGGTGTAATTTTTCATCTGACGATCTTAAATGACCTGTAACAGCAAACGAGACTAACAGTGAAAAGAACTCTATTTGTAAGTAGTTTTAATTAATGCCTTTGACCGGGTCCGATTTTCCCCGCAAAGTCACCAGAATTCTGACTTTAAACTCAGAACTCAAATACATGTTTCATGTGTGGCCCTAAACCTCTTCTGTTTATATGCTTGTTATTTCAAGTTAATGAGATATCAAAGTTCAGATTACCAGAAGGGAATGGTTAATCACTAAAACAGCAGACACACACACACACACACACACACAAACACCAAAAAATACATAGTCACAGTTTAGACACAGGATAACAAATAGGAACTCAATAAGAATTAAAGCGTTGGACGGGCCCTCGCGCCTCTGCGTGCGTTGGAGTTACTTGTGGACGCCGCAAATCATCACCAATGAAAACGGAACTCCCTGCTGAGTTCAATGATACCTCACACAAGACCCTACGTTGTACAGTTCAATAGCTGTGAAAGGGGATGTGGCTTAAACATAGGGGGCGGGTCAAACCATGACCAATGACAAACAAACTCTCTGCTGAGTTCATTGACACCTCACACAAGACTCTACATCAAACGGGTCAATAGTTATGAAAAGGGGCGTGGCTAACGCATAGGGGGGCGGGTCAAACCATCACAATCAAAAAGGAACTCTCTGCTGAGTTCAATGATACCTCCTGTTGCCAGCGGGGGGGCGCTATGACCAAAAGTCAGTATATGTCCTCAGGCCTGGACTCGTGTTGATTGTGGGAAATTTCAAGCAGATATGACAATGTACACTGTAGTTACAGCCATTTTCTCGTTCATCGCTGAACACTCAAAGTGGCCGCCACGCCACGCCCACACCGCTTGACGAAAAGTTTTTCTTTTAATAACTTGTCATCTTTGGTATAGATCAAATTTGAAGTCCATCGGATGAAATCTCTAGGAGGAGTTCGTTAAAGTATAGCACGTTGACTTTTAGGCCTACTTCTTGTTGCCACTAGGGGGCGCTATGACTTTGAGTCAATTTTGTTGGGTAAATGTCCTCAGAGTTAGAGTCTTATGAATCATGAAAAGTTTCGAGGCAATTGTACAATGTACACTCGAGTTACACCCACTTCCTGTTTCAATGGCGAAACGCCCAAAATGGCCGCCCCGCCACGGCCACGCCCTATGACAAAAAAAAAAGTCTTTTAACAAATTTTCATCTTTAACGTCTTAAGATGGTACCGACCAAATTTGAAGTCGATCAGATGAAATCTCTAGGAGGAGTTTGTTAAAGTACGACGTGGAAATGGCCAAAATTGCACTAATTTTGAACTTTCAATTAAAAATGGCGGACTTCCTGTTGGGTTTAGGGTATGGTTCCAATGACGGTTTCTGTGCGTCTTGACATGATATATATGTTTACCAAGTTTAGTGAGTCTACGTTAAATGTACTGCAGGGGCTCAATTTTTTTAATCTTGTAGGGGCGCTAGCGAGCCATTTCTGTGCTCCTATTCCCGAAACCCTTAAAATACGTACATATTCACCAGACTTGATGCGACCGCCAAATTTGGTGAGTTTTTGAATATGTTAAGCCCCTCAAAAAGGCAATTCATTTGCCGGGAAAATAATAATTCCTTTAGTTCCGATAGGGCCTTCGCCGCTGTCTGCGCTCCGGCCCTAAATATTCATAAAATTTGTAGAAAACTTATAGTTTAGAGAAAAAGACCCTTCAGTCAGGCGGATCAACCGTTTATTCAGCTAATAGTAATATTTAGGTAAATAAAATGTTTTTATATTGATAATGTGACACACGCAGGCACGCACACACACACACAAACACACACACACACACACACACACACACACACACACACAAACACACACACAAACACACACTAACTTACTGAGGTAGAGGACCATGCAGGTGAAAACGATGAGTCCAAACCAGATATTAAAGTAGGAGACGAAGTAGATGATGGCAATGATGATATCACAGATGGTGGGGAGGATACTGAACAGGATGTAGCTAAAGACAGAAAACAACCAGAAGTTGAATTAATGAGTGTTGTTGGGCACCGTGGTTCCATGGCCCTCATTGTGTCCCAAGAAGAAGAACTTGTTTTGGTAACAGAGTTGAGGATAAATGTCTCAACCTATCTGTCCTACCTCAGCAGGTTGTTGATGGAGGACGTGCCTCTGTCGACGCTCCTCAGCACGTCTCCGGTGCGTCGCTCCAGGTGCCAGCGCAGAGACAAGTCATGCAGGTGGGAAAACAAACACACCTGGAGTGTGGAGGGAGAGGGACAGAAAGAGGCTTCCAGTAATGTGACTAAACACACACCGCCTACAGCCATTACTTACTGAGAACGTGTCCAGTGTATATGCTGCATTTGAAATGAAATTAACAGCTTTAACCCTTGTATTGTCTTCTCGTCGAACATGCACTTGTTGTCAAGACCAGCGATGCTATAAAATTGAAGAAAACACTCAAAGGAGTGATCATTAATTTGAATCGCAAAGAGCGTTGTGTAGAACCATCAATGTTATTTTGGGGCAATTTGGTTTAAAGAAACCCATATTCTGAAATAGAAACTTTTGAAAACGGGTCAAATTTGACTAGAGGACAACAAGAAGGGTTTGGGTTCTGGATGAAAACTGTCCCCAGATAATAAATACAATTATTCTGTAACACTTTACTTGGAGGTATCTACATAAGAGTGAGATGACAGTGTCATGAACATATGACACATGAACCCTAACCCTAACCCTAACCCTAACTCTAACCAAATGATACTTATTTAAAGAAGCGTTATGTCATAAATGTTTATGACTTGTTTATAATGTTTATGACACGTTCATGACAGTGTCATGTCACTCTTATGTAGATACTTTAAAGTAAAGTGTAACCAAATATTTGTATTTAAAGCTCAATCTAATCTAAACTAATGTGAATTTAAGTTTCCTTAAAAAAAAATCATTGCGATTATAGAGTAGCACAACAAATATGTTTGCTCTAGTAAAGAGTGGGACTATATGTAAAACTCGAAAATATGCTCTACCTGTCATATGTTTATTTCAGTTTCTAAATATTGTTGATATACCGGTACTGTTCACCTAAATATTTGAATTACTAAAAAGATCCTATTTTATTTTGTCTCTTTTTGTCTTTCATCTATTTCTTTTTTGTCCAATTGTTTATTTTCATTTCTTTATTTTTTGTTGGGTTGTTATAGTGATGTTTTCATCTCATATTGGTGAGTACAACATTATTATAACGGAGAGAAATTATGAGCAAAACTCCAAAAACATGACCCAAGAGGTAATAAACCAGAATTAAGCTTGAATTATACTGTAAAGTGTAAATGAGCAAATAAAAACAGTAGGAAGTGAAAATCACAAAATCAGACTATAAAGGTGAAAAATTCAGGAAACAAAAGAAGAAGTCAGAGTGTACCTGAACGCCTCGGCTGGTAAACTGCTGAACTTTGATCCACATGAACTGGCGCAGGTTGCTGATGAAACCAGAGGTCCCTGCAAGGAACAACCGAGAGAGAAAGATAAGAGAGATGCCAAAGCATTTCATGCACACATCCACTCTCAACCACACAGGAAGTAGCTTATATTCTGTGACAAAAACACATTTTATTTTGTACATACACATTCCTCTATAAATGAACACACACCTGCCCCTCCGCCCTGTAGGAACTTGAGCAGTGTGTAGATGCAGACAGTGGCAATCAGCGAAGTCCATGAGCTTTCGCCTCCTGCAGAAAGCTCATTCACTGCGCACACACACACACACACACACACACACACACACACACACACACACACACACACACACACACACACACAAATACAAAAGATTTTCCTTTCCGTCTTCACCATCATAAACTTTGGTTTTCAAATGACAGCAATTATATTCAGTGAGGCAGCCGGAAGACGCCTTTTCCCACCGAAACACACACACACGTGCGCGCGCACACATACACACACACACAAACACACACACACACACACACACACACACACACACACACACACACACACACACACACACACACACACAGAGACAGAGAGCGAGAGTCATGAACACACACACACACAGAGACAGAGAGAGTCATGAACACACACACACACACAGAGACACAGAGAGAGAGAGAGTCATGAACACACACACACACACACACACACACACACAGAGAGAGTCATGAACACATTCACATACTCCCCTTTCTGCCCCACAGACACATTCTCATTCATTACCATTTTGTACAAGTGCTGGGAATCAGGATGCACTGAAAAAAACAGACAGAGATGAGGGTAGAAGGAGGAGGAGGAGGAGGAGAAAAACTGAAGATCCAGACAGAGAGATAGACATGGTGAGAAAAGAAGGGAGAACATAACATAAAAAGATGGATAGAAACGAATAAAGAAATGTGTTATTTAACTTTCTAGTGTGTGTTTTCAGTAGGGGGGTATTTTCAACTCTTTGGCACCGGGTCCTGGAGTCGGAGGGTGGGAGGCGGGGTCGGACCCAGAGACAAAACGTCTGTTGTACCGGTGTGTTAACTCCACCAAAAAGGCCACTAATGCCGGCTAAGCATGACTGGCAGGAGGGGTGACCTCCCAGAAAACCCTCCAAACACACATGCATGCACGCACACACACACACACACACACACACACACACACACACACACACACACACACAGACACACACAGACACACCAACAACAACCCCCCCACTCTGAAACCTCCTCCACGCCCTCCTCATCACACAAAGCAGCGCTCGGCTTCATTCTCACAGCACTGACTTATACTTTCATGTTGCTCCAGGAGCCAAATGGCCAATTTCCTAAAGAGGAAAGTAGCTGACGACAAACTGAACGCTGACTTCCTCTGAAGTGGAGACTTCTGGGTTGTTGCCTTGTGGTGGATGCAGTCTTGTGTACAAAACAGGGCACAAAAGACTTTGGCAAATGATGAGGTTACTTCCTCCTTCAAACCTATAAGATCTCATTCCACAGGAACTGAATTGTTTTCTAACACATGACTACACCAGCACAAACTATTGTAAGGTTTATTTTATGATTTAGATCATGATGTAATATCAGATCCTATCACTAACTGTATGAAGTCATTGGCTGGCATTTGTTGTTTTATGGATCAGATGTTTGGTTTTGAACATTTCTATGGCATTAAGTGAATGATTAATGGTCAGTATTTGTGCAACTGTTGTTGTCAGGTTTGTATTATGCTTTATCTTTGACTTCATTTTCAAATATTACAATCTACAAATATTTAAATCGACCTAAAAGGGTCATACGCATGGTTCACATTCAAGATTATTCCTGTTTAGTGTTATGATTTTTCTCCTTGAGTAATGCAAAAATTACAGATGCTTTTTGACTTAAAGGCCCCATATTGTAAAAAAAAGATTTCCATGTCTTTTTTTAATTATAAGGCAGGTCGGGGTGCCATATAAATACTGTGAAAGTTACAAAAACGCTCAATTCACAGAGAAAAACAGCGCATATATTCAGAAACTGTGCCTTTAAACAGACAAACTTTCTCTCGCTCTGTTCCAAGTTCTGCTGTTTAACAATATGAAAACCTGACAACCCAGAGGGTACAAACACACTCAGACACTACACACTCGGAGGAAATCAAGGACATAATCAATCAAGGACATAAAGAAACAAGGGAGCCTCAAAAAACTTGAGCACACTGCCATCTACAGTTTGGACAGTAAAATGACAACCGTTTCAGATTGAGTTCTGTTCATGAGATGTGTTTGTATTAAAGTTTTTCAGTTTTTGTATCACTACATACCACACGTTTTAAACTACACATTTGGTGAACTAAGAAAGCCCAGGATCTCCTATTAGCTTCTCTGTTTGTAAGTGCTTACCAATGTTCTTGGAGTAAACAGGCACCAGCACGTTAACCAGTCGCTCTGCTGCCAGCAGGCCCACACACAGGAGCACGAGTCCCTGCAGCGCTGCGTTGCCTTTGGGCCAGACATATGGCAGTAACAGTTTCACCTTCCTCCCAAAGCCTTGCCACACAGACGGCAAGGAGGAAGAGGAGGAGGGAGAGGAGGAACGTTGGATCTGGATCGAGAGAGTCAGAATATGGCTTTTTAGTATGTGTATTATCACTTCTATTGTTTTTTTTCTTTTTATATATATATATATATATATATATATAAATGCCTTGTTTCTATTGTCTGTTTGTGTTCAGACTGAACCAGACGTTCATTTTCTCCTCGCTTTATTTGCACAGATTCCACTGCTGGGAAGAAAATCTGGATTGTGCAATAAGGCAGGCCTGCTTGGTTCCTTCATGGAATGATCGTAAAAATTTACAAAGAATATGTTTATGGCATTTATTCTCTAACCGAGACGTTTTGGGACCGATTGGTGGAGATTTGCTACGGACAAAAAACACACGGCGATACACTGGTAAGAGAAAATTACGGTTAACCATGTATGCAGCTAATTTAAATAGCTCACGTTACTGTAATGTGTGAACGGTTCACTTCATATAATATTGGATGTGGCGTTTTCTTTTGCGGGGTGCAAATGTTCCACCAAAACAAGTTCCTTCTCGAGACTATTTTGCAGAGCCACCATCACTGCGTCTGGAGTTTAGCGTCTGTCGTAGATACCACACGTCGCCCAAGACGATTGTGATTGGTTTAAAGAAATGCAAACAACCCCTGACGACACATAGAAGTGCTTTCTGATCTGACGCTTCTATCGACAGGACGACATCATTTGCCTGTGACTTCAAAATGAAACAATACAAATCTGAAATGAGTAATCCGCCGATTTAGCATTGTACACCTATAATAATGTCTGACTCACGATTAACAGTTGTTTTTTTAAGTATAAAAATCAATGCAGCAGAAGAGATATCACATCATATTTCACTCAAACCTGGCGCCTACATTACCCACAATGCAACTCGACTACCAACAGTAATACCATAGCCGCTAGCCTCAAGCAGAGATGAGGAGCAGGCCGCAGAGGTCTGGTAAACTTCTTTTCTACTCCACAAACACAGATTTTTTTTTCTCTTACACAGTAGTGCTCACTGATAGCTGTAAACAGGCTTAAATAAAACCGATGTAGTTCCCCTTTAACGCTTACAAACTGGATGAAAGTTGACCTTTGGACAATCGAACCCAACCAAACACGTTTCTTTCCGTCATCTCACGAAGAGGCTTTAGTGTCACAGAGAAGTTCTTTCTGGGTTTTTTGTGTTCAAACGTACAAAGAAATATAATCTAAGTGTCTGTTGTAAAAATAAACTTACAGAAGAATTTTATAAGAAATCCCATGAAGGAACTCACCTCAACATTTACGACTCCTCTTTTTCCTTCTCTTCCACTCTTCACAGTGACGTCTGCCATCTGATTCACCTGCAGTTTACTCTGGTGTAAAAACGCCTTCCTTCAGCAGCAGAACAACTACAAGCCATACACACACATCCTTGTTACAGGATTACTGGCAAATATTTCATTAACTGGAGCTGTATTAGCGCCTGAAAGTTAAAACCTGCTGGGAGGGTTTTAAAAGCAGTGAGAGTGACTCCACACACACACTTCTGTTGTGTTTTGAGCTTTCAGTTTAAAGTAGTCAGCATTTTGCTTTGAGCTGTGAGCAGGGCAGTGTGTGTGTGTGTGTGTGTGTGTGTGTGTGTGTGTGTGTGTGTGTGTGTGTGTGTGTGTGTGTGTGTGTGTGTGTGTGTGTGTGTGCGTGCGTGTGTGAGTGCGTGCGTGTGCGCGTGTGAGAGAGAGAGAGAGAGTATGTTTGTGTGCGACAGTGTCATTGAAACTTGAATATAAAATGAATACGTCAAATACTGTATTTCTATATTTTAGGTTACCAATGTATTCCAAATGTATGGAAAAACTGTCTTTGTATAGCTTATTATATGATTTCAATACCTGTATTTGACAATTTATTTTAAGTTAAAAGTGGGAAAGAAAGAAAGAAAGAAAGACATAAAACTATTGGAGGAACATTTTCTGAAAACACATAGTGTTGTGGAACATTGCACACAAATCCAAAGGCAGATGACTCATTATTTAAAGCAAAGACATTACACATTATGAATAACATAACAGTTGACATTTATAACTAAGTCTGGCAATCAGTTCAGTTCATTTGACTGCATTGTTACAAAATCAGCTCCCTAAATCATACTTTTTAAGCCAATTTTAACATTTCATATTAACTCCCTGCAGCTATAGACTTAACAGTTCTGTAGTTCTGTCTGATCAGAGTCAACAGAATCAGTGTGGAAAATCAGTGTGGAACCTGCAAAAAATGCACACTCACTTATTACTTTTGTGTGGGGTTTGACATAATCGGTTCACTCAGCCTCTTAAAACAACTTTAAACCAGTATGGAGCTAAATCAGAACCAAATGTTTTGTTAATTTGAAAAATATATATATAGTTGAAAAACTACTGTAATATCTAACTGTAATGTCTGTAATGTCTAAATATACTGTCTAACTGTAATGCCTATAATGTCTAACTGTAATGTCTGTAATGTCTAAATGTGATGGCTAACTGTAATGTCTGTAATGTCTACCTGTAATGTCTAACTGTAATGTCTGTAATGTCTAACTGCAATGCCTGTAATGTATAACTGTAATGTCAGTAATGTCAAACTGTAATGCCTATAATTTCTACCTGTAATGTCTGTAATGTCTAAATGTAATGGCTAACTGTAATGTCTGTAATGTCTAACTGTAATGTCTAACTGTAATTCCTGTAATGTCTAACTGTAATGTCTGTAATGTCTAACTGTAATGTCTATGTGTAATGTCTAACTATAATGTCTGTAATGTCTAACTGTAATGTCTATGTGTAATGTCTAACTGTAATGTCTGTAATGTCTGTAATGTCACACTGTAATGTCTGTAATGTCTGTAATGTCACACTGTAATGTCTGTAATGTCTAACTGTAATGTCTACCTGTAATGTCTGTAAAGTCTAAATGTAATGTCTGTAATGTCTAACTGTAATGTCTGTAATGTCTAACTGTAATGTCTACCTGTAATGTCTGTAAAGTCTAAATGTAATGTCTAACTGTAATGTCTGTAATGTCTAACTGTAATGTCTGTAATGTTTAACTGTAATGTCTACCTGTAATGTCTGTAAAGTCTAAATGTAATGTCTAACTGTAATGTCTGTAATGTCTACCTGTAATGTCTGTAAAGTCTAAATGTAATGTCTAACTGTAATGTCTGTAATGTCTAACTGTAATGTCTACCTGTAATGTCTGTAATGACTAACTGTAATGTCTACCTGTAATGTCTGTAATGACTAACTGCAATGTCTGTAATGTCTAACTGTAATGTCTGTAATGTCTAAATGTAATGTCTAAATGTAATGTCTAACTGTAATGTCTGTAATGTCTACCTGTAATGTCTGTAATGTCTAAATGTAATGTCTAAATGTAATGTCTGTAATGTCTAACTGTAATGTCTGTAATGTCTAACTGTAATGTCTACCTGTAATGTCTGTAAAGTCTAAATGTAATGTCTAACTGTAATGTCTGTAATGTCTAACTGTAATGTCTGTAATGTTTAACTGTAATGTCTACCTGTAATGTCTGTAAAGTCTAAATGTAATGTCTAACTGTAATGTCTGTAATGTCTACCTGTAATGTCTGTAAAGTCTAAATGTAATGTCTAACTGTAATGTCTGTAATGTCTAACTGTAATGTCTACCTGTAATGTCTGTAATGACTAACTGCAATGTCTGTCTGTAATGTCTAACTGTAATGTCTGTAATGTCTAAATGTAATGTCTAAATGTAATGTCTAACTGTAATGTCTGTAATGTCTACCTGTAATGTCTGTAATGTCTAAATGTAATGTCTAAATGTAATGTCTAAATGTAATGTCTAACTGTAATGTCTGTAATGTCTAAATGTAATGTCTAAATGTAATGTCTAAATGTAATGTCTAAATGTAATGTCTAACTGTAATGTCTGTAATGTCTAACGGTAATGTCTGTAATGTCTAACTGTAATGTCTGTAATGTCTAAATGTAATGTCTAAATGTAATGTCTGTAATGACTAACTGCAATGTCTGTAATGTCTAACTGTAATGTATGTAATGTCTGTATGTAATGTTTTCAGTTCCACATTTCATGTTTTCAGATTCAAAAGTTATTTTTTTTTACGGCTTCAAATGTTTTTTTTCTTCATTTTCAGATCTGTTTTTCAGTTTCAGATCAGTTGTGTTACTGCGAGAACTATGACTGAATGCTTTCTATCCACCATATACATGAGATTTTACTAAACAAACTAAACATGTATATGGTGGATAGAAAGCATTCAGTCATAGTTCTAGCAGTAACACAATTTCCTGAAGGCAATATGACTAAGGAGAGTCTTCTGCCTTCTTTGTTAGGCTGTCACCCATAATTCCACGCCCCTCTGAGTTGAAGCCACGCCCCCCTACGCAGATTTTGGTTTTAGACCAAAACGTAAATTTTTAATTTCAAGCTTTAGTTTTTCAACTATATATATATATTTTTTAAATTAACAAAACATTTGGCCCTGATTTAGCTCCATAAAACCAGAAGCTTAAATGCAGCTTAAAAATGTTCAGGACATGTGAATGTATTCAGCTTCTCTATAATCTTACTAAACTCAGCCAGTCAATCGGCTGAAAGTTGCATAAAGAGTAACCTCTGTGGTATGATTCACATGCTGTGTTTTAAATATTTTGAATCAATGTATCGTTTGATAATTTCAACCAGTAAAGAATCACGAATGCTAGTGCTAACACCCAGTGCTAATGGTAAATCTTCTGACATTTAGTCTAAATGTTGGGGCACCACCCAGTGGGGAGACACACACACACACACACACACACACACACACACACACACACATCTGTTTCACTATCTTTGTGGGGACCTGTCATTGACATAATGCATTCCCTAGCCCCTTACCCTAACCTTAACCATCACAACTAAATGTCTAACCTTAACCCTTACCCTCACCCTAACCATAACCTAATTCTAACCCTAATCCTAAAACCAAGTCTTAACCCTCAAACAGCCCTTTAACCTAGTGGGGTCCAGCATTTTGGGCCCCACAAGGCTGTGCAGATCCCACAAGTATACTGGACTCCCCGGTTTTTGGACCCCACGAATATAGTAAAACAAGCACACACACACACACACACAGAGCAAAAAGGGGTTTCAGAGATAAGACAGAAAGAGGAAAGAATACAAACAAGCAGGTTGTTTATTAGTAAAGAGTAACAAACCAGCAGGTTGTAGGAAGAGGCAGCCTATACACACGTGTGCTGCTTCACACAGCTACATGAAGCCATCAGCATAACGTTTCTCTACGGACAAAGCTCAGCACGGGCTAGCATTCAACAGGGTGTAGCCACCACGGTGCGACGTGGCTCACCAAGCCATCACAGATGCATTGTGGGATTGGGATAGCTGGCCTGAAGTTTGACTCTGTGGAGAAGAAGATCTGAGTGTCTACAACAGAAAACGGCGGATCAGAGGGTTTAATGACACCTGTAATTAAAATGAGCTCCACCTGAATCAGCTGTAGCATAAAAGTGATGTGCACATTGATGCATCATTTATTATTATAATCCAATAACATAATATGCAGAATGGCACATTTCAGAATTTGGGCCATTCTGCATGATAAGTACTTTTACTCTTGGTACTTAAAGTATATTTTGATGCTAATACTTTCATACTTTTACTTAAGTAACATTTTGAATGCAGAACTTTTACTTACTTATACTTTACATTTGAAGATTATCTGTGTAGAAAATATCTCAACCTGCTAAACTGTTGGTGGTAATCAGATTTAGTTTTCTGACGCAGTGATGCATTTTGAAAAGATGTGTATTTCAATATAATCCACCAGGGGTCCGTTTCTCGGAAAGCAGGTTTAGTGGAAACTCTGAGTTTGTTAACCCTGAGATGAGGGAAACTCTGGGATTCTGTTTCAGAAAGAGAGGTAACTTAACCTCTTAGTCAGTTACTATGGTAACTTAACCGCAGAGTCAGTTACTATGGCATTTCCTTTTGTCGACGATCCCGTTGATGAAGAAGCTGTATTACTTCGCAGGGAGTTAAACATACGTCGGGAGATGATATTGAGGCCCCGACTATAGACGCATTTTCATTTCCAGATACTAGCTTACCTATCTGAGCGGCATCGTTTTTCTTCCGAGTCTATCAATTATGTAGCCTACATACTACTTACTAACGTCCCCCATCGTGGACACGCTCTACATCCCAGCACATTATTTGTGTTGCATTATTTTTATGTTGCATTATGTTTTTTTGCAAACAGCAGTTTTCTTTACAACATTGGCGATGCGGAGCATATAAAGCCACTGTACAGAGCCGTCAGAAAAGTGTGCCTCGCTCTGAAACATTTTTTAAACGTTTGTGTAGAGTTCCCTGGACACAAACCAGTAAGAGCCATTAAAAAGAAATAAATGATTGTAAATCATAATTCTGTTTATGATGGTGCTGCAACATCAGAATGGGATTAGTAGTAGTTTACTTTTCGCCCTCAGAATTGGACCTAAACGAAATGATAGGTGTAGCCTACTACCATTCCAGTTTTCACCAGTAATATTATAGGTTACGTGTGATTAAATATGAAATTAATACACTATATTAGAGCTTACGTATTGACTTGAGCAGCAATTTTCTCCCACACCAATTCTCTCTCTTTTACAGCAGCCGTTGTGTTGCTTTTTTAAACTAAATACATGTTCAAACTTGCTGTATCTGGGCATGAGTATTTCCGCCGACCCGTTTGTTTGTGGTTGTTACCATGGTGAATCGTAGTATCATGGCTCCATTCATGCTGCCTTTTTATAGTGGTGGTGGACCTGCTTAACTCAGAGTGAACCTACTCTGAGTTGATTGAACCAACTCATATCAGCTGTTCTGGAACCGAAAACTCAGAGTTTCCATCTCAGGGTAAATCAACTCAGAGTTCAGGGTTAGACTCAGAGTTTGGTAAACCTTCCTGAAACGGACCCCTGCTCAAAGCACATGGGAAACAGGTGTGAATGAGGCTGAATATCATCCTTAAAATAGGTCTAGAAGCTGACTGAAAGACCTTTGGATTATTTCTCATGTTTTACCTTCTAAATATTCCCTATAAACTGAAAGACAAAATGTGAATGAAAGGGCCACGTCTTACCAAAACATCACTAAGTTGTCTTTGTTTACTTTCTTTCTCGTCTTTTTGTTGGCTTGTTGATTGTAGGAATTTCCCAAAAAACAGACTCAACACAAAAGGAGTGATTCAATTTCTTCCTTACTTTCTGACAGACCTGATTGATGGGAGAATCCTTTGTCAGATTTTACGTAGCTCAGACAACCAACAGATCAGCTCTGTTCTTCACAGAGTTAAATCCAAGCTGCGCTTAAACATCAGGATACGTGAAACCAGAGGGGGAAGCTGTACTGGTTTTAGACAGAACCAGTACATTACATACTGTACACCACTAGGCGAATCAAACTTTTTTTATATTTCCATTGCCAGTTTAAATCCAGATGGATCCAGATGGATTTAAACTGCCAGTTTCACTCCAGAGGTTGCTTCAATTGATCGTCTCTACAGGAAAGTATTAGCAATTTAACAAGACAGAAATACAGACCTCAGTAAAGCTTAAATATTCTGGTGAGTTGCTGGAATATTATGAGCTGTGAAGGCTGGGTTATACTTTATGCCTCATGAAGACCCTGAGTGCTAAGCTAAAATACCACGATGCAGAGCACGCATTTTACTTTTTCAGTTGAAATGTAAACAGAGTAAATGAAGGGCTCAGACTCTTTAAAAGATCATGGAAACCAGCGGAGACGGACTTGTGGCATGTTTTGTTCTGATTTTCATCTTCGTTATTGTTTGATTTTTATAAACGACATAACATTTGCTTACTTAAGGGATTTTAGGATCACCTTCAATTGTTAGCAGCAGTAACGATTTGTTTATCGTCCAGTGAAAATCATAAACTGAAGGCAGTGAGAGTCCTGTGGCAGCCATGATTTTTCCATTCAAGAAAAACAACTTGGAATTTCACAGCTATTAGGTGGCTGAGGCTGCAAAGTATGGAGGCCCAAAGTGTTCAATATTAAATTAATAAATTATAAAAAAATATGTATCGTATTGTGAAATAAACCTGCATTTTTCAGAACAACTTTATTACCGCGCATCATTTTAATTCAATTCCAACAGTTCATTTTCTTTTAGTCTGTTTTTAATCTCACAGCATTTTCCCCAATGAAAAAAGTTTTATTTCATAATGCCACTATTTTATCATCTTTATTTTATGTTTAAGACCAACTGTCAAACATGTCACAGCTATATGATTAGATTCATTTAACAGTTTTATGGTTAAATTACATTAGCTCTCCATATTTATTTATATTATTTGACGTATTTATCTAATATTGAACACTCTGAGTCTCCATAGAGACCAAGATGACAACAGCGTGTTGCCATTAGTGTGTTAGTTGATCCAGTTAGCAGTAAACTGTTTGTACTTTTCACATTTATTTTAAACCATTTAACACAAAGCTGTTCTGTGTATCAGGAGGAGAAGGTAATGCTGTGTATTGTTTACAGAGTTTGCTGCCATGCGTTATGATGAGATAACCCCTCAGTATACAGCAGAGAAACCTTGTGTTTCTGGGAGCGCCTGGGTAGCTCACCTGATAGAGTGTGCGCCCCATGTACAGAGGCTCAGCTGCAGCGGCTGCAGGGTCAATTCCAACCTGCAGCCCTGTTGCATGTCGTCTCCCCTCTCTCTCCCCTCCCTTTCAAGCCCAAAAAAAATCATCTTTAAAAAAAAAAGAACCCTTGTGTTTTCAACCTGGAGGGGTCGCTCTGTTGCAATTTTCCCTTCGGGAAGCTGAAATTTCCAGCTTTCCTGATTCAAAGTCCCTGCTGAGAAGATGAAACAGCAGAACACTGCTGATTCACTGGTACCTGAATATATCTCGAAACAGCTGCACTGATAAACACAAACTAATACGCTCGCAGGGTGTTGTTGTACTAGACATCAAAGGGGAAAGTTACATTTGCACCATTCTGCATCCCTGGTTGCATGAAAAATAAATACTATTGTAGTACACTAAATCCTCGCGGGGCAGGTGGGGATGCAAAATGGTCAGAAGGGAGCATTGTGAAAGCGAAAGCATTTGCTGAAAGCAGAGGACAGCACTTGTGATGGCAGAACACATTCTACATTTTTTTACATTCATCAGTAGAAACAGGACAGTAAATTCCCATTCAGGACCGATTCAGCAGCCACATGATCTATTTTACAAGACAGATGAATGGGACCCATACACTATGGTTTGGTTACTTGCCACAGTGGCTGGTAGACAAATGTACAAACAGAAAAGAACACCAAATGCAACAGGTTTTCTTTTTAAGAAATAAACAGACGTCTAACCTGATTTCTAAACCATCCCTTGTGAATTTACATGCAGGTTTCCCCTGATTATTCTACTTTTTTTGTAAACTACCTAAGCAATTTTTTAAGTATTTGTAAACAGTGATACGAACAATTATTATTGTCATTTTTATTGTCCTTATAGGAAGGGATTTTCTGTCTCCATGGGGCCTTTTCTGTGTTCCAGTGTCCAGTAGTCCTCTGTTTGCTCTGTGAAGTTATTCTGTTTGTTTTTTCACCTAGCGATGTAGCGATGTTACCGGCTACAAGTGCCAATTTCAACCCAGTTCATTGTAGTTCATGACAGTTCAGTTCCGTATAGATCCCTCAGTGGTTTGATGTAAACTCCAGCAGTTCACTGCAACAATATTCACAATGTAAACTCTGCTGCTGCACAGTCCAGCAGCCGTTCAGTGACTTTGATTTACTCATCGTACGTCAACGCCACATAGCGCAGACCAGACTGCTCCAAGTCACCATTGCAATTACAATTGCACTTTCAACTGCAGCCTTGAAATAAATAAACATTCAATAAATTAAAAGCCATACCATAGTAAGGGTTCAGTGTTGCAGCGTCCAGTGCAAGAAGCTTTCGATGTTGGTGCTTTAAAACGCAGCTACAGTTGTTAATGTACAGGAAATCCTCTGTGGTGACATAAGTGGTCTGTTATGCTTCATGCCAAATGGACAAAAAAAGTTACATAAATATCATTTTTAAGTCCAGTTTTTTGCTTTTTCTTGTTTAGGAGACACTTTTTTTTAATTTATTACTTACGTGGAGAGGATTTGTTTTATACTAGTGATTTGGACAAGCAAGAAGAATTTATAATGTAAGTTAGTGGGGATGTGGATCACCACACATTCAAGACTACATTTAGCAGAACATCCAAGCTATGAAGTCAAATGTCTGCTTGTTATGCCGAAATTTCATTCATTCAATTTCAACAACATTCTCGATGGCTCTGATGAAATCCCCCGTCACAATTAACAGCATTCTTTTTGTTACTGAAGCTCCTGAGGGAGACAGGCTTTGTGTCCCAGGATCAAAATCTCAAATTCTAGTAATCCTGTCTAAGTGTTCTTGAGCAACACATAGACCCAGGATAAGAACAGCAAATAAACCAACATTTTCAAACGTTGTATGGACTGTAAATCTGGCTCTTTAATCCTCAATGAGAGTTCCTCCCGATACTAATTCAAACTAACTATGATATCACACAAGGGTGTAACTTTGGGTTTCAACATTGGGGGGGGGGGGGGCTTGAGATCTCCACCTATCTAGCTAAAGCATTTGTTTCAACATTAGGTGGGACAAATTATAACTGGGGTGTCTGATGTTCGTCCCCCAGCAACAGTTTGAGCATCAAACGCTTCATTTCCTGCATTCTGGTGAATTTTTCTGCAATCACGTCTTTATTCATGTAAATATTATTATTAATAATTGATGAATCAGCTGTATTGTTCAAAACTTTCTGCAGTTTCAAAACATTACACGTGTTTCGATTTTTTTTTTTTTTTTTTTTTTTTTTTTTTTTAGGAAACATGCACATCTTAACAGCATTTCAACTCTTTGACTTTATTAACCCACCAGTTTTGATTATTGGCGGGGTTAATAATCCCCCCCCATCCCCTTTCCATAAATTATGCCTATGATATCACAGGTCAGGAACTCACAAACGCTTTTTTAAATATATTCAGTAATGTTAGCCAAAGCATGCTAGCTGAGCATGGGTGGCAAAATGCTTCTCGGTGAGTGTGATTCTGCAGGCCAGTTGGCAAGTGAGGCCGTTCCCTGCCGCAGTGCTCCTGAGCAACAGCACCAACAGCCTTCCGCAGATCCAAGTGAAAGAGACAAGATACAATTAGCTCCTGACATGACGTTCAATTGCCTCCAATATATCATCTGTCCCTGGAAAAATAAACATTACAAATATAAATTAACATGTCGCCATTATGCCTGCTCACAGTGTGTTTTCTAAATGCTGTTTTTCTCAACTTTTAGGTCATTTCTTTGGGTTCTTACGGGGGTGGGGTGAGTTCTAGGCGGTTTACGGGACCAGCCTCACATGTAATTAGTCTATATCCACGACTTTCCAGTTCCGGGATTGCCCCGTTGCCGCCGTATGTCCTTCTTTTGGGTCAGGCATCGATTACCTGCTTTCTTTGTGTTGGAACTTTAAACTCGGGTGGATTTCTGAGGACTATGGTTAACTGCTCCTCAGATCTCTGCAGGGTAAATCCAGACAGCTAGCTAGGCTATCTGTCCAATCTGAGTTTTCTGTTGCACGACTAAAACAACTTTTGAACGTACACATGTTCCACCAAAACAAGTTCCTTTCCCGAGGCTATTTTGCAGACGCAAGCGCTGCGGAGGAAGGTCTGGCAAAAACTATGTAATTAATGGTTGATACAAGGCGAACAAAGATCAAAGTGTTAGTCAGTAATTAAATATCGTACAGCCATGAACTCAAATTATTTCTTCTGCGTAGAAGTTTGGTCTAGTGGTGACAGAGTTGCCTCGTGGCGCCACAGGAAGGATTCAGGCAACCAACTCCCTTTCCCACTCGCACATTAATAAATACTACAGATAATTAAATGCTTCTAATATTTTTGTAATGTTATTGTGGGTGCCCTGGTGGTCCCAGATGGATTGTTATTGAGTGTCCCAACACTCAGAGCCCCTCTCCATCACAGTGTGTTGCCCATGCTGCTGCTCACCAGCCCTTTGATATTCGTGATGGGCCGAACATCATGCAACTGTCTCCTTCGGTCAATGAATGTGGCCAACCGTGTGGTGTCCAGGGGCGTCTTGGAGTACTCCCCACCGTGTGCACCCCCGCGGCCCACCCATGGGTGCTGCAGACAGGAGGTAGCGCTCGGCCTCTTCCTGGGATCCTGCTGCAGCGCCGAGGACACAAAATCCCTCGCCGCCTGGCTCACATCGTGGAAGTATTCGTCCGGGAAGCAGAAGTCCAGGCGGCAGATGTTGACACAGGTTTCCTCCGGCGATTCGTCCAGAAACGGGGAAACGCCGCTGAGCATCACGTAAGACAGCACGCCGACGCTCCACACGTCCGTCGCGACGGAGACCGGCGTGCCCCGGATGAGCTCGGGCGCAGCAAACTCTGGGTTTCCCAGCAAGAGGTGGACGTACCGGCGGTGGGCGGACAGCTGCACGGCATCGCCCAGGTCGATCAGCTTAATGCCCGGGGTGGAAGAGCGGAGGTCCACCATGATGTTCTCAGGCTGCAGGACAGAGAAGCAGATTCACAATCAGATGAGAGTTAATGATTTTATGTTAATAATACAGATGATTCTTTAAAAAAAAAAAAAGACTAAATGTTTGAAATTGTATCTCCAAAATTTAAAATATGTGTAACAAAGCACTGATAGAACACTTAGCAAAAAAAGACATAAAATGCATCATAAATAGCAGTGGTGGACTGGGACCAAGTACATTTACTCAAGTACCAATTTGAGGTACTTTGACTTTCCTTGAGTCTTTTCTTTTCATGCCAATTTCTACTTCTACATTTCAGAGAGAAATATTGTACTTTTTACTCCACTACATTAATCTCACAGTTTTAGTTACTAGATACTTTACAAATTAGGATTTTTGCACACAAAACACATGTAGTTTATAAAATATGATGTTTTATTATAAATTAAACTACCCAACAATATAACGGCCTACAAGTCCAGCTGAAATTAGTAGACTATTAAACACTTAGTTGATTGACACAATGGTTTTGGATTGTTTCCAGTTTCTAAAATTTGAGGATTTTTCTGCATTTAGTATTTTTACTTTTAATACTTTAAGTAAATTAACCTGATGATACTTACATACTTTTACTTAAGTGACTTTTTTATTTTTATTTTTTGGCATTGTAGGCCTTTATTTAACAGGACAGTTTTAGGCATGCAAGGGGAAAGAGAGGGGGATTGACATGCAGCAAAGGGTTGCAGGTCATAATCAAACCCACGGCTGCTGTGACGAGGACTGAGCCTCTGTATATGGGGTGCACGCTCTACCAGGTGAGCTACCCAGATAATTGTAAGTAACATTTTCAATCATGACATTTACTTGTAACCAAATATTTTTTTACAGTGGGGTATTAGTACTATTACTTAAGTAAAGGATCGCCTAGACAGGCGGGGGAGGGTGTGTAGCCACAGTCACGGCGTGCAGCCTCCCTATCTCTGCTTCTCTGCAGCTTTTAGTTATGCGGTTATAGTTTTAGACTGCCGGGGTACCTCCTTTGACACACTGAGCTTCTATCTCCTCTGTATTTCCATCTGTGTGTATCCATGTCCCAAGAAATGCTTGTTACTAACCTAGCTCTGGGGAGCTTATTCCCCGGAGTCCTTATGTTTTTTTTTCACCCAGCATGTTTCCTTGGATCAGGATGGCACCTAAATCATGGTGGCAGCTGTCGCCGTGGTCCTGCTCTACGCCCTGCTCTGCCCTATTACACCCTGCTATGCTCTGCAATGCCCAGCTATGACTTGCTACGTCCTGCCATGTCCTGCCACACCCTGCTGTGCCCTGC
>CM042327.1:6088019-6103019 GCA_023566125.1 Zingel zingel
TTACATGTAGGGACCCTCATTATGCTACCGTGGAAGTGTGGTGCTATTTTGAGCCTTGTTAGTGGTGTAGAAATAGAGATTTGTTTTTATTTTCCAAGTGCCCCAAATACTAGCGTTGTAAGCTAATCAGTGGTTCGCGCTAGCTTGTTTAAAGCTACAAAAACATTCGATTAGCATGAAAACATGTCCCAGAGAACGTTCGACTCAGTACACGTGTTATTAACCCCTATGTTCGTTTTGCGCCAGAATTGCCCTTTAAGCTAAACACTTGCCTGAACAGTAAAGAGCAATACACACTTTACAACAGGTTAACAACAACAAATCAAACTGTCAAAGATGCCCTACCTCTTTCTTTGTAGACTTGTTGAGACATTTCCTCACCACCGAAAACCGTCCCCTGGTGAAAACAAGCAGAAGAGAGGCTGAAAAAACAACACTCAACAGCTGGGCTGAACATCAATTTTGGGTTGTGAAAGACATTGTTTCGAAACTCAGTGATTTGCGACGGTTTACCTCCCAATCTCACAGATCTCAGAGAAGGTTGACTCAAAGTTCTCTTTCCACTGGATCCCTGTTCCGTCATACCCAGAGTCTGGACAGCGAAAGAGCAGGAGATTGAAGGATTAACCCTTTTAACTTTTTCAACACTACATGAGCTTTTCTCTAGGACTCCTCTCGACACCATCACTGCGTCATGTGTTCTATCCCACACTTTCCTGTTGCGATGTAATGAAAATCACAGTATCCAGGGGTTAACAGCAATTTAGACTTTTGCTTTAGTCTAACAGACTGTGGATATGGCTTTACTGTAAGCTGTTTTGATGCATCTATTAATAGGTTGTATTATTAAGATGGTTTAGACAGCCTAGTGTGATATACATTCAAAATAATCATTGGCTGTTAAAAAAAAGAAAATGAAAAAGTTTGACATTTTTGTAACATAAGAAGATCAATATCTTTTCTAATCTCATATCTTTGCATTAAGTACACAGCTGGAATCAGGACGCAGTTAGCCTAGCTTAGCATAAAGACTAAAAACAACAGGGAAACAGCTAACCTAGTTCTGTTACACTATAAGCACGCAACTTACCCTAAAATTGAAAAAAATATATTTATTTATGTTTGGGTTAAATAAACCAAATAAATCTTGTAAATGTTTTCACTGTGCTAGCTAAGCCTTTATGCTAAGCTATTATGCTAAGCATGAGATTGATATCTATCAATATATTACTCTTGTAATGAAAAAAAATTAACTATTTTGAAAAATGTTGAACTATTCCTTTGATGATGTTCTCTGTGGGAAAATAGGTGTTGCGCCCACATTATGAAACTCTGTGTGTGTGTGTGTGTGTGTGTGTGTGTGTGTGTGTGTGTTTGCAGACGTACTGCTACTGGGCAGGGTGACCATATTTGAGGGCTCGGATGGGGGGCCGATCCCCCAGCGGTTGGAGGCTCGCACTCTGAACTGATAGTGACCTCCGGGGATCAGTGTGTCGATCTGGACACACTCCTCTCTGCTGCTGGCCACCTGCTGCCATAGCAACGAGTCTGAGGGTGAGAGAGGAGAAAAGGTTTAACCTCTGAATATTTCAAAACCAAAAATCCACCCAGTCTCTCTCTCTCTCTCTCTCTCTCTCTCTCTCTCTCTCTCTCTCTCTCTCTCTCTCTCTCTCACACACACACCTTCCTGTCTGTACTCCACAGTGTAGCTGCTGGCAGCACAGTGAGCTGATGAAGCCGGAGGCGGCCAGTGGATCATCACTGCCGTGCTGCTGGCCTCCTGGGCCACCGGTCTTCCAGGGGCTGCTGGGATACCTGCAGGAGACCGAAAAGACATTCAGTCAGCAAACCACTGCAGCTGCTCTGTTTAGAAGGAATTGCTGCTGAACATCTCAAATAGTGCTGCAGAAATGAACTCAATGTCAAGTATTAAATTCATTGACAACTGTTTTGCTAATCCATGAATCGGTTTAAGTTATATTTTTTTTAAACATTCTGATTCCAGCTTCCTAATTTCATTTTGCATCATTTTGGGTTTTGGAAAACAATGATCCACATTTTCACCATTTTATTGCCCAAACAACTAATTAATCAAGATCGTAATAATCGACAGATTAACCGACAATGAAAATATGTCTACAGTTGGTATGTCCTTGGGGGTGTGGTTTCTTCCACACCCTCACATGTATTTTGTATTTCTTCAATGTAATGTGATTTTATGTCTGGGAAACACATAAACAAAATAATTGTTAAATCCTGCTGTATACCATTACACCAACTTAACTGTCTAGTGCTGACCGGGGTTACTGGTTTTTAAAAGGTGAAATGCTGCTCCTTTTAATCCAGGCGTGTTACCTTGCACTTTAATGGAGGCGGAGGAGGAGGCAGAGCCGTGGTCGTTAACAGCAACGCAGGTGTAGATCCCTGTGTCCTGAGGCATCAGATTACAGATCTTCAACAAGATGTCACCTGTGTCCCTGGAGAGGATGAAGGCGAAGGGATTGAGAAAAAGAGAAAGAAGAGGTGGAGGAGAAGAAAGGGAGGAGTAGGATTAGACATGGAGGAAAGGAAAGAGGATGGAGGGGGGGGAAGAGAAGATGATGTGAAGAAAGCAGCCAGGCACAAACGGTAAATGACAAGTGTAAAGGACATACTGAGCTTCTCTCTCTTCTCTCTTTCCATCTGTGTGCATTCATGTCTCAGTAATGCTTGTTACTAAATTAGCTCGGGGGAGCTTATTCCCCGGAGTCTTTATGTTTTGTCGCCTTGCAGTTTTCCTTAGATTGGGGTGGCACCTGTTTGCAGCTGCTGCCGTGGTCCTGCTCAACGCCCTGCAAGCCCTGCACTGCTACTAATTGGGCATCAGCGTCAGTTCTGGCAGGCTAGGTAGTCAAGACGCTGCTAACCGCTATTCAGTGGTGGAATGTAACGAAGTACAAATACTTCGTTACTGTACTTAAGTACATTTTTCACGTATCTGTACTTTACTTAAGTGATCAATAGTGCGTACTTTTGACTTTTACTTCGTTACATTTTGCAGCAATTATCTGTATTTTCTACTCCACTACATTTCTACAACGTTCCGTTACATTTTCGTTAATTTCAGATCAGTTTTTCCCCCTGACAAAACGTCTTCCTGACCATCACACGTTTGCAGTCCACAGGGAAGCCTTCAGCTCCCGGTGCCGCTCGCGATATTACAAATCCCACTATGGCCACGCCAAGACCCGCCCTTCAATAGCATGTATTGGCCAGGCGCGTGCCGCTCCCGGTACTACCGCTGCTCCCGATACTCTGCTTGGTCATATGTGAAGCATCCGTTCACATAGGGTTAATATACAACCCGTATATTTATCTTAAACACACTCCCGGTCCTCCTCAGCTGTGAAGCCACGTACTTGTTGTCCAAGCCCGTGTGTTCTCGCTAGATAAATGTGTGCAGCATTCACTGTCCCGTGGGAAATAATACAAAGTCGAGCTTCATGCAGATCATGCTGATAGATAACCAGAATTGTAAGTCAGAATGTAAACTGGGCCACAGATGGTAAGCACAATTACATTAACCTAAAACTAACTTAATTAAAATGCCACTGTCCATACAGTTTTTTTTTATTATTAGAATATAGACATTAAGAGAATACATCGTTATGTAAGTACTTTTACTTTTAATACTTAAAGGACATTTAAAATCAGGTACTTTTTACTTTAACTTAAGTAGGGTTTTCATTGTTGTACTTTTACTTTTAATAAAGTAAATATATCTCTGGTTATTTGTACTTTTATTTAAGTACTGAGATTCAGTACTTCCTCCACCACTGGCGCTATTGGTCAACATCACGGTCTCATCAGCTGATCTGCATCAGCTGGTCACTCCGCTCGCTGCTAAATGGCTACACTCAACAGGGCGCGCTACTTAAGTTGATTCAGTTTGCTCCTTCTGCTTGCTGCCTTAGCTGCTCCCAAATGCTGCTACTTTAGCTTGTTTCTACTGCTGCTCGAGTTTGCTCCAAATGCTTGCTGCTTGCTTTTTGCTACCCACCTCCTCCCCTGCTCCACCTTGTCGTGTATAACGTGGCATCGTTGCTGCTCTGTTCATATGGGGAATAGTTTAGCTCTCCCAGTCTTAAACTGTGTGAGTGTCCCCTAATGCTGCTGCAAGAGCCATACCGCCAAATTGAATTCAAAATGTATTCAATAAATTCTAAAACTTGTATTGTCTGTGTTGTTATTGACGTCATGTACCTGACAGAACTATTATTTCTAGTCATCGTTAGCAGTTGGTATCATCATACCAACTTCTATAGTTATAATGAATGTTATTTCTCCATATCTGTAGGTTATATGTGTCTCTGTGTCCCAACCGGCAGCGGCAGATGGCGGCCCACCAGGAGTCAGGGTCTGTCAGAGGTTTCTGCCTGTAAAAATACAGTTTTTCCTCGCCACTGTTGCACCAAAAGCTTGCTCTAATTGTTGGGTCTTTGTAAATTATAGCATGTGGTCTAGACCTGCTCTATCTGTAAAGTGTCCTGACATAACTCCTGTTGTGATTTGACACTATAAATACAATTGAATTGAAAAATTAACACTGTAGGAATTTGAGTGACTACAGTCAGTGTAAAACAGAGGAAACTGCACGCATAGGCACACATGCATTTGTCGTTACCTGATGTCTATGGTGAAGCGGTTGTTGCTGGTCACCGGGTTCTGGTCGGGGCCCTTCAGGGTGATGGAGGGTTTGGGTCGTCCACAGACTTTACAGCAGAGGACCACAGTCTCCCCGAACGCACACACCACGTCTGACAGAGGGACGAGGAACTCTGGAGCCACTGCACGCAGGAAACACATCACAGTGTTCTTCCAACTTCTGGTTATAGTTTTAAACAAGTGTACCATAATGTATCTCATATAATAATGTAATAATAATGTATATTATGCTATTAAATGTGGACTTCAGATGGCAGCAAATACTTTTTTTTTTTTTTTTTTTTTTTAGCCATGTGGCTATAGAGGGGATTGTTGCCCTCTGGGTTGTAAACATGATTAATTTTTTTCCCATCTTGTCACCAGCAGACAGTAATGTTTTAATTTGTCCACAGTCTTTTCCCAACCATAACATTGAGGTGGTATTCAACCCGTTTAAATCCACCTTTTTGTTAGATTTTCGCCTATTTGCCATACCCACATGGAGAGGCTTATAACAGACAAATTGCAAGGCCATGCATGTATGTGGCTTCATTTGAAACCTATATTCTATATTCTATTCCTAGTTTCTGAAAATGTGCTCCTTTAGCATGTGATTCAAACACAACCTACACTAGAGCAGTTCAAACAGTGTTCTAAAAAACGTCACATTTGAAAAATAATAACTAAGACATGCTTTATGCAACACTAACCTACAGTAATGGGAGCTAGGGAGTTTTCAGTATTTGGTATCATTGGTGTCACTGGTGTCCCCGAAACCACTCCAAAACATCTCCAAGTGATCACATTTTGCTAAATGCTTTTACTCACTTCCATGATAATTGAAAAAAAAAAACATACTCAAGCCTTAAAATGTATTAATTAATTCTGGCACAGTGTCGGCATACTCAGCTGTGTTCTGGCGCTAGATGGATTAAACGTTACCTGGTTCACATGGATGCCATTTGATGTGGATGTGGACGTGGGCTCAGTTAGCAGCCCAGCTTTGGGAATCAGACTAATGGTAACAAGGCTGATTCTGGTGTCTGGCATAATTCATCAAGCATGCATGTTGCCAAAACGATTTAAGTTTTGAGGCTTGCTGTAGTTACCAGAAATGGAAATTGGAAGTTAAACAGCATTGGGGACTTCTATTATGCTCTGCAGTTGGTGATGTGTGTGCAGGAGCCTCTTTGAGAGAAGCCCATTAATCATTTTGAATACACACACCTATCTCTCTCTCACACACACACACAGACACAAAATTGTCTAAAACAATTACCTTGCTGGATAAAGTTTGGGTTGAGAAGCTGGAAAACAGATGAGGTCAAAGTTAAAGATTACGTGAGGTTTTGTTTTCAACACATAATACCCATTAAATACAGTATTTGCTTTATTTGAAAATGATGTACTATAATTGATGTTTTCTGTCCACACTAAGACTTTAAAGGTCATATGACATGCTGCTTTTTGGATGCTTTACTTTTATATAGGCCTTAGTGGTCCCCTAATACTGTATCTGAAGTCTCTTTTATATAGGCCTTAGTGGTCCCCTAATACTGTATCTGAAGTCTCTTTTATATAGGCCTTAGTGGTCCCCTAATACTGTATCTGAAGTCTCTTTTATATAGACCTTAGTGGTCCCCTAATACTGTATCTGAAGTCTCTTTTATATAGACCTTAGTGGTCCCCTAATACTGTATCTGAAGTCTCTTTTATATAGACCTTAGTGGTCCCCTAATACTGTATCTGAAGTCTCTTTTATATAGGCCTTAGTGGTCCTCTAATACTGTATCTGAAGTCTCTTTTATATAGGCCTTAGTGGTCCCCTAATACTGTATCTGAAGTCTCTTTTATATAGGCCTTAGTGGTCCCCTAATACTGTATCTGAAGTCTCTTTATATAGGCCTTAGTGGTCCCCTAATACTGTATCTGAAGTCTCTTTTATATAGGCCTTAGTGGTCCCCTAATACTGTATATGAAGTCTCTTTCCCGAAATTCAGCCTTGGTGCAGAATTACAGCCACTAGAGCCAGTCCCACAATGAGCTTTCCTTAGGATGTGCCATTTCTGTGTCTGTAGCTTTAAATGCTATTGAGGAGGAGAGAGGGGGGGGGGGGGGCAAGGTGGAGGGTGGGGGTGTGGCTTTGACCAACTGCCACTTTCTTGTTTTCAAGCCATGATGTCTCTCTCTCTCTCTCTCATGGGCGGGCCAAATTCTCTGGGCGGGCAAAGCAGAGAAAGGGGAGGTAACCTTTCCCCTTATGAAGTCATAAGGAGGAGATTCCAGATCGGCCCGTCTGATCTTTCATTTTCTCAAAGGCAGAGCAGGATACTCAGGGCTCAGTTTACACTTATCGCCATTTCTAGCCACTGGGGGACCATAGGCAGGCTGGGGGAACTCATACTAACGTTAAAAAACCTCATAAAGTGACATTTTCATGCCATGGGACCTTTAAAACTTCTCTGCCACTGCTTGCTTGTTTTAGATAAAATAATCGGGTTTTGTAACTCCATGCAAGTCTTTTCCTTGAACAAAAAAGAATTGCACGTGGGTACCTCCATGCCGGTTTTTGGGTCCAGGTCATCATCACAGTCGGACTCATCTGACGTGTGAACGTCCTGGTGGTGGAGGAAGAGGAAAGTAGAATGATAGAGAAGAGAGTTTAAAGAGGGTCGGTGTTAGGGTGGAGCAACAAAAAAAAGCAAGGAAAACAGACGCAATTGTGAAAAAAGGAAGAGAAGAACGAGGGAATAATAGGAGAGGGAATAAGGAGGGGAAAAAAAGAGATGTGGATAAAGCACAAGGGGAGGGAAGCAGACAAGTAGAGAAGGGCAGTAGGAGAGGAAAGGTAGGAGAGAGAAAGGGAGAAAAATCATGACAAAGATTAGAGGAAAAGGAAATAAAAGAAGTGAGGAAGCTGAAGAGAACATTATGAGTATTTGTGTGGTTATCACTCTGTGGCTAAAGAGTGGAAAAGAAAAACCATTCCTTTAATCGGGCCTGCTGTGGAGGGTTTTAAATGTACTGGAAGGTAATTCCATGTTCTGGACAGAAACCAGTCTGTTTGGCTGATACTCACCTGAAACTGTTTTTGGTTTTGGACAAAAGTTAGCTTTGCTTCCTCTCCTTTTTCCGTTTCATTCTTAGGAAGAATGGCGTACCCAAAACTTTATCAAGTAAGGAATCAATCACTGCTAAGGGTTTAAACTGCAATTTTACAAAGGGACACTAGATGCTGACTCCGAGACAATTCAAAAAAGATGCGTGTGACAATTCCCACACGCATCTTTTCTTTAAAATGTTTTTTTTTTTTTCTCCTTTCTTTCCTGCATTTCTGCGTTGTATGATAGTGAAAGAGACACAGTCAGGAAAGGCAGGGTAGAGAAAGGGGAAGACATGCAGCAAACGGCCCTGGGCCGGACTGGAACACAGGCGGCTGCAGTTGACTCAGACGCCAGACCTTTTTCACAGCAGACATGTTGACATGTCATAGTAGGAAACACACAGGTGTATTCAAACCCATTAATGATGGCTGCATTCCACTTAGGAGAGGCCCTGGTATTGTCATGCTGACTCACTGAAATAGCTTACTGGGACACTTGATGGAATTGAGCCATTGCTAAGGTTATCAATTTCAGCTGTGCTTTTCCTACTATGACAAGTCAGAATGTCTGCTGTGATAAAGGTCCATTCCACATCTAAAAAAAAATAAAAATAAAAAATAAAGATAAAAGATATTATTGCTGAAAGAGAGGTATGGCTTGTTTGGCTGACAGGTGTCTCACCCTACAGTCAGCTATGGTGTTTAGTGCTTCTCACAAGAGGTAGACCAAAGTTCCTGGCTTCAAAACATTGACGTTGATGTCCCAGGCTCTAGATTCATTTTTCTTACAGTCTAGGATCTTTGTCTAAAATCTTCTCTTTAACTAAGCATTCATGTATTTTATTTATTACTTTTTTGTGTCAATATACACAAACTATACAGAGATAGGGCTGCACAATATATCTTTAAAAAAAAAATGTATTAATCGCCATCGCAAAATCAACATGCGCAATAAAAACATTGCAAAAAGCGGCAACATATTGTAAAAGAGAATTTTTGTGTTAGCTGAAAGAAAATATCAGCAGAAAACTGCACTTTAAAACATAACGGTCTTTTTTTTTAATGTAGTGCCCTTTATATTCAATTCAATGTTCAACTTGTTCAATAGAAGAATGTTGGAAATTATTTTCTTTTGTTTTAAATTCAACAAGCAATTTGTTGTATATAGCAGAACACGAAACCAGAAGAAATGCAGAACTGAGTACACTTTAATATCTGCTTATTTAAAGTAAGTAATATTGCTATCGCCATATTCAACCATGCTATCGCATATTGTATATTTTCCTCGTATCGTGCAGCCCTAGATTAAACCCAGTTTATCCTTTAAACTTCATATTAAAGGATAATAGTGCTGTAAATCTGACTGGTCGCCATTAGCTGAGCTTGATCTCTTTTGGACATTTACAGTACATACTTCTCATAGTATGTGGATCTCAGCATGCCTTACTAAGCATACCTTATTAAATGCTATCCACTGCCATTTACTGTATGTAAAAACCCTTTCAGTCTGCATAGTAAAGGAGCAGAAGTAATCAATGTTTTTCATACATTCATAAGACAGAGAAATACAAAGAAAGTGATACAGATGAACAAAGGTTTGTGCATTTAGATGCATGTAGCGTAAAGTCTGTTTTTCTTCACATGCTGAGCTTAAAAATGAAACTGTACTGTAAATCTCCCACGCAACCATCACAAACTCAACATCTCAGTCATCTAACATGACTGTAAACATCATGAGGATTCACATTCATCAATAAAAAGTGTTACAGGATGATGTTATATAGCTACAAACCAACTTTTTGGTGAGCTCCATGATGTTAGTCCACTACAGAAAACACTGGTTAGCACAGCAGAGTAAAAACAAAATCAAACTTAGATCAAAAAGGTCAGTGAATTCTACCTCTAACCGTGCACTAGGAGGGAGAAAGAAATCACAACGCAAAAAACACAAAAAGAAATCAGACTTTTATTTTCAAATCAGTGCATTTGAGGGTTTGGGGGTAAAACAAAGAAAACAAGATTTGCATTGTTCTTCTTTAATGGTTCTCAACCGTCGAATATTTTTAGATTTTTTAATATCTAGATTTGTGGCTAACCCCACCAAAACGACTAGTTAAGATTAGGAAAAAGTTCGTGGTTTGGATTAAAACACGCCCAAGGAATACATTTCCTGGGTGAAACTCTTTAGTTTTCCCCGGGAAGCGAACTCCGCTCCCTGGCTTGAAAGTCCAGTGTTTGAACCATACGGTTTGAACGCCCATCCCAACTTCAACGACGACCTCTGTATGCGGCCAGCCACGTTCTTTTACATCGGCCGTCAACGTGGTGCAAACAGCATGAAAAAACTGTGGAATGCTTACGAATTAACAGTGCTTAACTTTTTGTAGCTTTTTGAACTAATGATTCATGAGAACAGGCTGCAGCATGCCCACAAGTAGTAGCTGATGCGGTTTACAAATTAATTTGGTTGTGCCACTTTTTGGTCTGACCGGGTACTTAAGCTATGGTACACATAGTCTCGCTTTGCCATACCTTCCTCCACAGCGCTGCAAAGCAAGCTCTGGCTAGTCCACACAGCAATCCAGGATGGGAGAAAAACGTGCTCTGGTTTATTGGCATTTCTTTAATCCAATCACAATCGTCTTGGGCGGCGCCAAGCGCCATACGGAGTAATGGCGTCGCTGCAAAATAGCCTTCGGCAGGAACTTGTTTTGGTGGAACATGTACGTTCAAAAGTTGTTTTAGTTGTGCAACAGAAAACTCAGATTGGACAGATAGTCTGGCTAGCTGTCTGGATTTACCCTGCAGAGATCTGAGGAGCAGTTAACCATAGTCCTCAGAAATCCACCGCAGTTTAAAATGCCAACACAAAGAAAGCCCAAGGCAACGGATATCCGGTCTAAATGAGTGAAATCCGGCGGAATTTACGTCGGCAACGGAGCAATCCCGGAAATGGAACGTCATGGATACAGACTATGGTGTGTGTATGTATGTATGTATATATATATATATATATATATATATATATATATATATATATATATATGTGTGTGTGTGGTAAATATTGGCTACATCGAATACAAAAGTGGCTGGTTTATTAACAGTAAGTTATGCCTGTACCTGAAGGCGTGGTTAGGCTGGCCACATCACAATGCTTTTGCCCATAACTTGATCCATAAATACAAAACGCACTGAGCCCAGCAACTCTGTCATTAACAGTTTAAATTAATATCTTCTGCAGGTTGAGAACCACCACTGGAGTCAAATAGAGAGACATCAACCACTGTGGGTGTGTGTGCGCACGCAGGTTGGTGCACACACACACACACACACACACACACACACACACACACACACACACACACACACACACACACACACACACACACACACACACACACACACACACACACACACACACAGGTTAAGAAGAAAAATAAAAACCAAGAGGGTCAGGGGGCAGGTGAGGGGTTTCGGCACACACACATGACATCACCAGCGTGCGCCGTCGGCCTGCTTTACTCACTTTGCCCTTCGCCCTGGTGGCGGGGGAGGCGAGCGGGGGAGGGGCCGGGCTTTCTTTGGGCTTACGGAGGAGGCCATTCTCTTGACCTCTGACCCCCGCCGAGGAGAAAGAGTCCTTGGCTTCAGCGCGCTTCCTGGCACGCAGTGTGTTCCATGACAGAGACTTCCTGTACGGTACAGGAACGAGAAACATCAACCAGCCAATCGGAGCGAAGCTCAGTGGTGTCCAGCTTAGTCTGGCTGCAGAGGCAACATGGCGTCAGGTCAAGACTTTCTCAGAACCCTCTGTAGTGAGTGGCTGGGAAGATTGCTACACATTTAGAGGGATGTCTGTTTTATGAAATCAATACCTCATTTTGCATTCATTTCCATTCTGTCCCACTTCTCATCTTTAGATTTCCATCTTTTCTAAAGGTACCGTTTGGATAGTTAAATGAAATGCAGCAAAAAGGTATTAGTTACCGTTATGTTTGAAAAATCGTAATGAGCTTAAAATTCTTGATTGTAGTCATAAATTGTCTTGACAAAATGTAAATTTCAGCTACATACTTAAATCTTTAAAAGCTAATTCTGGGTGCATTATTTAAGTTTTTTTATATGAAGTTTACTGTTCGTCAGTATTAACATGCAAATTAAAAGAAAACTTTAGCATGATGCTAGTCTAGGACACTAACAGGTAGCATGCTAGCAACGGTTATCATACTGGGCTAGGTAAGGACACTACAAAACACTCTACTAGCTACTGCTAGCTGCTAGCCTTGCGAAAACTTCATCATAATTAGAAAGTCTCGGTCTAAAAATGTACTAACTGTTTTTTTTCCTAATTTCAATATACTATCATAATTAGAAAGGTTTTATACAGATATGACAGAATACTTTTTTAAGAGGCAGAAATAGGCTTTAATAGAAAGAATGGTGTGTTGTATATCGATTGAAAGCGCATCCAACGCTGAGGGAATCAGCATAAAGAGGCAGAGAACTGACTCCATTTTATTTCCATAGACTTGTTATCATCCCTCGCACATCCCATGAGAAGTATTGAATCAAATTCTGTCTAGGGATGCACCGAATCCAGATTTTTGGGGTTAATCCGAAACCAGTCCATTAACACAGTAACACATTAATGAAGTAAACAAATGGTTAACACCAGTTTTTAGCTGTGGCTGTCCTTCCTTTGCCGTACCTGAAGTTGCTACATTCTGGCTGCTGTCTGTAGATTCCTTCATGCACAACTCGTATTCTTTCGGATGTTTCATAGCAAATGTTGTAACAGCGGTGATGTGTATTGTTTAGGGTCCTCGCCACCACGAGACAAATCGGCATTGCAAATTGAACATGTAGCTGGACTTCAATGGCCTTCTTTTGACTGAAAGTACTGCCAAACAACACTTTTTCTGTTCCATTTTCACGTTCTCACAGCCTACTGCATTGAACGCTCCACCTACGTAAACAACGGCGTCGTCATTACGCCGACCAGCGTAGTGCAAGCCCGTCAAAAAGCCCAATATTCTGGCCGAATCCAAAGCCATCCCGGATTCGGTGCATCCCTAATACTGTCACTTTGTTGCATCTATGTTTGTCAGCATGTACACTGTAATTGTGTCCATCCTCATGTGTTGTAGCAGAGGGTCCTGATAGGGGCGTGTTGCCTGAAGCTGCAGCCAGACTCTTCTGGTCCATTAAGATACAGGAGAGGAAGGACAGAGGGACAGAAGGACCCTGGTCTGACTTTATTGAGACAGGGATCAAGTTAGACTGGAGGAGAGAGCAACAGAGACACATTAGACATTAGGCAGTAACATACTGTACATACCTTCCTAACACAACCAGAGAAAACACTGCAACCTGTTAACATTTTCACGAATCACACCTGCAGTTCAACCCACTTGTTTCTCCTGTAGACTCATAATTCATGGTCATTTATGTTTATTTACTGTTCTATGTGAGCAGTGAAGCGAATTATGGCACAAACTCCTTTCCTTTCATGTCCGTTTGGGATAAAAAGAATCCCTGATCATTTTCACTGTCTCTATAAAACTACTTTTTCTAAGTATCAAGTCACATTTTTATATATATATATATATATATATATATATATATATATATATATATATATATATATATATATATATATATATATATATTCTCTTTTGCCACTACTATTAGGGCAGTAGATCAACTTGGAAGCAGTTTTTGGTCCAGTGTCACTGCTCACATAATTCCTGTCAATTCATAAACATATAGCAGTCATTAGTACGGAAGAGGATTAGGGCCACATGTGGAAAAATGTATTTGAGTCCTGAGTTTAAAGTCAGAATTCTATACACTTTAATTTCTTTAAGTTAAAAAAAAAGTCTGACTTAAATGTTTTTGTAAAGTGATTTACAACAATTTAAAGTTGTTTTTTTTTTAATTCTGACTTAATTTTCATAATTCTGACTTTAAACTCAGAACTCAAATGTTTTCACATGTGGCCCTAATTCTCTTCCGTAAATTAACGGCTAACACTTTCAACCACACTTTTTTTTGTTTTAGCTTCATGTTAAAAAAATAAATAAATAAAAATACATGAAAAATGTTCCTTTTGTTTGCAAAACATTCAACCCAAAAGCAGCCATTTCTGCATTCCTAACCTTAAACTTTTGAATTTAGTATATTTCAAGTTTGTACCTTTTGTGGAGTGTCAAACCGTTGGTTAGTAAAAAACAAACAAAGCGTCAAAAGAAATGTTACGATAACAAATACAAAAAGCTGAAATTAAAACATACAGGGGAAAGGTGCACACAGTAATCGTATACCTCTTGCTCTAGTGTGAACAAACCTTCAGTGCTGTTACACTATATAGTCATAAATTCTTAAAAAAAAATAAAACCCTGCTTAACCTTTTTGCTTTTAGTCTAATTTCCTGAAAAAGATCCTCTGTAGCAGGAGTGTCAAACTCAAATTCACTAAAGGGCCACACTGGAAAATGAGAATCACATGGAGGGCCAGACATGTACAGTTTATTGACATGCTTCTATTCAATCAAAAAAGTCAAATATTTTTGACTGTATTATTGCATCGTCTCACTTACAGTTTGGTCGACATGAAGCCCTAAAAAAAGTCAGGAAAAAAAAAGATCCTTAGCCATCGTAGATTTAGCAAATCAACCAACACAATAATTGCATTTTTAAAAGCAGGCTACCACGCAGCCGACTCACAGCGACCTGTTCCACAGCCTGAATATGAAAACCTTCTGGTTCTGTGGGAATTTGAGTCTCAAAAGTTGGCAAATTTTCCAAAATCTGCTTTAAATGTTGTGTAGTCGCAGTTAGAAAAAAAGTCTTATTAGCCTGGGAAAACCCTGACAAACGTTTTTTGCTCTGCAAGTCCGTCTGGTCAAGAGCCCATTCAAGCCCATTTCCAATTTTTCCAAATGGAGGCACCAATCACAACCGTTGAGGCGGGCTTTACACGATGACGATAGCGTTAGCGACTGCGAGCAGCTTCTTGTTTACATTCAACATGACGGCCTCCGAAGCGCAGCAACCCGTTGATGCCGCTGTCGCTGCTACGTCACCCGGATCGTTGGTCTGATTGGTTGAAGGACTATCCAATCGCACCCAGAGGCATTTGAGCGGCGTCCATTGGTGATGCCCCTTTGGAAATGGGCTGTGAATGAACGTTCCCCAGACCCGCTCTCAGTTACA
>CM042327.1:6105519-6160519 GCA_023566125.1 Zingel zingel
AAAAAACCAAAAAAAACAAACACATTATGCCTCTTTTCTCAAGGGTTTTTTCCATATTTTTTCCAATATTTTTGGGATGTTTTTGTCGCACACCTGCAGACAAAGATTGTAACTGAGACTTAAGATTGTAATGCTCGATGGTGTTTTTTGCCTCCAACGGCGCCTTCCAGGTAGCTAACCCTTACCTTAACCCTAAACATAACCATTGCTGCGCTGCCTGGGAGGAGACGTTGGGGGCAAAAAACACCAAAGACCGATTGTAACCTTACGTAGAGTGCTTAAACTTCTGCCTAAACAGAAAACCTCTGTCATGAATGCACTTTTTCCTAACTTTTCTCTCTCTCTCTCTCTCTCTCTCTCTCTCTCTCATATCAACCAATGTGTCCCTGAGCAAGACTCTTAACCCCTAGTTGCCCCAGATGTGTGCGACCTCTGACATATATAGCAATTGTAAGTCATACTGTAAAACAGAAGTGTCAGCAACACATACAGTATCGCAGAACCAAACTTTCTGCAAGGTTCGGGGCTACAAGGGACGACGTTTTTAAGGTTGCCTACTATATAGCCTTAAAGAAGGTAGTACGTAGTCTTTGTTCTATTTTAGTTGAGTGTCACTTTTTAACCACTGATTACCAAACCCTGAAAGTCTTGTTCTTAGATATATTTCTTCCTTGAGGGGAGGGTCAAGGTGCTTCGATGTAGAGCTGTAAATCAGAGAGCGAGCAGAGCTGTCCAGCCTCCTGCAGACAGCAAAATGTTGTTGGTCAAAGTAGGCCAGAGAGAGAACAGCTTGGTATGTGTGTGTGTGTGTGTATATATATATATATATATATATATATATATATATATATATATATATATATATAAACCCACACAGTATGCTGCTGCACCTGCAGTAGCCCAGATTATAACCTTGGTTTTTAGGAAACAGGTAACAGACTCTCAGACAGCTTGCAGGGGGAAAAAAAGTGTACTTCATGCCCTAGTTTACCACCGGTCTGCTGCAGTTATACGGTTATAGATATTCAAAACAATAAAAATGCAAAATGAAGAGGAGCTTGTTGTTGTGTCTCCAAAACTACACCCTGTTAGTTGTGACTTCTGAGAAACTATGAACCATTAGCCATACTTGACAAAATATTGACAAATATACTAAGAAATCTGAACAAATAAAAAGCTAACAAGCCAGTTCCCCTCCCGTCACGGGTGTCCAGGCTGTTTGCAGGAACTCACCCTGGAGTCGAAACATGTGGAACCGCCGTTGGAGGTAGATGCTTTCATCTGGCTCCTCCCTCTCTCCGTCTCTTTGTCCCCGAGCCCGACAGCAGAGGACGGGCGGCTGTGAGACGACACAGAGGGCCGGCTCCCGGAGGACGAGCGGTTTCTGGTCAGCGAGGAGCTGCAGCCTGCTCCGCTCTTCTCCTTCTGGTACTCAATGGGCGACTGGAGAGCTACAATCACACCGGGGTTTCCCCCAGAAAAGTTGTTAAGCCCGTTGTCATGTGTCTTTTTTTCGGGGAGGGCTCGGCTGGGGCTAGTCACAGACTGATGGCAGCATTAATGCAGAGCCCAATAGTTCCTGTGATAACAGAATAATTGACGCAATCGCGAAATTGAGAATTTCAAAAAGCTATAAGAAAGATTCCATAGGGCTCTAAATTAAGTCAGTGCTAAAAGCTAACTGGAAATTTAAAATTTAAGTTTCCAACTGAGCCGCCCCACTGTAACTGTAGTTTAAAAAAAAAAAAAACGTCTTAAAAATACATTAATAATTCCCAGTGGATTAGGCCTGGTGGGGGGCAATTTAGGCCCAGTGGGCCACCAGGCTTGCAATACACTAAGGCAGGAGTCTTCAACATTTTTAGGCCAAAGACCCTTCAGCTGAAAGAGAGACGGAGCAGGGACCCCTTACTATATATAATGAATACAATAGAGCTGCATATTAAACTGGGCTTACAATAACGTGTAGGGTGGCCTAGAGCCTTTAGATACAGCTTTTTATGGTGCATACCATACTAATTAAAATAACTGTTGACATATTCATATATTTATACATCATGTTTTAATGTTAAAATGTGTAACATTGAATCCTTAAGCTTAACTGTATATGTGGATGGCTACCTTACCTATAGGTCAGTAAGCCTATCATCAATGTTGTGGAAATAAAAAAAAAAAAAAGATGTATCTTTACAATAATATGTTGGATTCATGTTAATGTATATTTTCAGAAAATGTATATCAACTCTTAGGACCCCTTAGGGGTCCCGGACCCCATGTTAAATCTCTGCGCTAGGGGAAACGCTGCACACACAGATGGAAGACTCATATTCCTCTTCCTTGGTGTCATTTCAGGTTAGCTGGCTCTCCAGATGTTTTGTCGTCTTTCCTCCTCTGGACATGAATAAGTGTTCTGTATGTTCTGGGTCTTGTTTGTGGTGCTGTAGTTTAAGCACAACAAACCTTTTTGATTGCACCCACGTTTGATTTTTGTTCATGTCCGATTGGTTTCTCTATAATATTGCTAAAACACCCCGCTTTTCAGCAACCAGATATTAGATTTCAGACAGCTCAAACATGCAAAACAACCGATATGGTCCGATTAGATGTATGGAATTATGACAGTAAAAATGTAACTAAATTAGTGTAATGGTCCTTTGCGTCATGCTTCAGAGGAGAATATTGTAGGTGTGTGTGGGTGAATGTGTGTTTTCTCACCAGACAGGAAGTTGCTCTGGGCATCCAGGACATCCTGGATGTGTCGGACCCAGACCTGCTTGATGTCGACGTTGGCGGCCTGCAGGGTGAAGCGCTCCGACGAGCCGCGACACGACAAGACAAACTTACAAGGATCGTTGTCTGCGCTTTCCTCCAGACCCAGGTAGGATACCTGTGGGGGAGGGGATCAAGGTGGTGAATGCTGTTTTTAATCCATTAGAATGTTGGGGGAGGGGGGCATTGTGTCATAGTTTTGGGTATGGCGTGTCCCAGGTTATGTTGTAGATTTTTCACTGATTTATTGGGATCAACTGGACAAAATTACTAGTTTTTGGAAATGGGAAAATAAACCCTAGGAGCAGGCTCAATAGTGTAATAAAGTGACTCTAAATGTAATTTACTAGTCTATATCTATCTATGTATCTCTCTCTCTCTCTCTCTCTCTCTCTCTCTCTATCGTTTCATTTCCGGGATGGTTCAGGTGCCGCCGGAAATTCTGCTGGATGTCCCTAATTTTCGTAGATGTCCATTACCTTCCTCTTTCTTTGTGTTGGAATTCTAAACTCTGGTGGATTTGTGAGGACTATGGTTAACTGCTCCTCAGATCTCTGCAGGGTAATTTCAGACAGCTAGCTAGACTATCTGTCCAATCTGAGTTTTCTGTTGCATGACTAAAACAACCTTTGGGGCGACCTCTAGCTCACCCAGTAGAGTGTGCGCCCCAGGTAGGCTACTAGGCTGAGGCCTTGGCAGCGGCCCGGGTTCGAATCCGACCCGCGGCCCTTTGCTGCATGTCGTCCCTCCTCTCTCTCCCCCTTCCTGTCTTCTATCCTGTCGATAGATCCTGTTGCCATAAAAAGCCCCAAAAAATAATCTTTAAAACCATTTTTGAACTTTCACATGTTCCACCAAAGCAAGTTCCTTCCCGAGGCTATTTTGTAGAGGCACCGTGGCTCCGTCCGGCGCTTAGCGCCGCCCAAGATGATTGTGATTGGTTTAAAGAAATGCCAATAAACCAGAGCACGTTTTTCTCCCATCCCAGAATGCCGGGTGGACTAGCCAGACCTTCCTCCGCAATGCTGTGAAGGAGGGTCTGGCAAAGTGAGACTAGTAATTTTCTAACTCAAAAAAGTAGATGTAGTGTTGAGTTTGTGTTTAAATGTGCATCCCTAATCTTATCCCCCAGAATATAAATGAACCCATCCTCTGTGTACCTTGATGCTCTTCTTGAACTGGTATCCGGGTGTGGACGAGCCTTTCCTCAGCAGCTCACTGAAGATGACGATCTGCTCAAAGAGGAAAACTCTGCGTTCTTTGGAGCGCGACAGGACGCCGGTGTCCTGCTCTGTTACAAAGAAGGTTTCCTGCTGCAGCAGTTTGCCCTGACAGGTCAGTTTGCCCTGCGGAGAAATCAAGATTGGTCAACACAATTAGTTTAGTGCTCACTGGTCAGTTTTTTCTAATTAGTACCAGTAATAAGCAGGTGGAGGGTTTACTGGAATGCAGCAAACCTGACACAATCATACATTTCTTTACTCTGCTGGCATGTACACCTGTTATTAATCAGAAGAACAGGAAGTGAACGTACCTCGTATCCCTGCAGCCGACCCAAATTCATCATGTCATTACACAGTTTGGGGACTTGAGACATCAGATCTACTGCTTTCTGTAGGAGCCAGAGAGAGTGATGTACATCTTAGGCTGGACAATGAATAGGTGCATTAACAGACATCCGCCTATATAAATATGTAATTGCTTCAACACAACAACAAAAAGTATTCAGGCAGGGCTGTTAATGTGACATGTGATATTTCAGTATTTACATTATTTATTTTTTACCTCAATTTGTTCGCAGTCAATGCCTGCCTTGGAGCTGTACTTTAGGAAGTCCTGAGGAGAAACATGACCGCACCTTAAACACTGTCAATTCAGTTCACTACAGTTTCAACACATCACTGTACCCCGAATGTCACACAGACCGGTGTGTCAGATAAATAAAGATGTCCTCTTTGCTTGCTATTAAAACAGGTGCTGTGGGAGATGATACTTAACATCCAATAACAACTAGTTTCGTGTAGAACCTGCGGAATTTCGTTGAAATCCGTTCAATATTTCCCTCAAATAAGTTATCAGTTAATTAGTCTATATCCACGACGTTCCACTTCCGGGATTGCTCCGGTGCTCCCGGAAATGCCGCCGGATTTCACTCTTTTCAAACGGATGTCGGTTAACTTCCTCTTCCTTTGTGTTGGCATTTTAAACTCCGGTGGATTTCTGAGGACTATGGTTAACTGCTCCTCAGATCTCTGCAGGGTAAATCCAGACAGCTAGCTAGACTATCTGTCCAATCTGAGTTTTCTGTTGCACGACTAAAACAACCTTTGAACGTACACATGTTCCACCAAAACAAGTTCCTTCCCGAGACTATTTTGTAGAGGCGCCGTTGCTCCGTCTGGTGCTTAGCTCCACCCAAGATGATTGTGATTGGTTTAAAGGAATGCCAATAAACCAGAGCATGTTTTTCTCCCATCCTGGAATGCTGTGTGGACTAACCAGACCTTCCTCCACAGCGCTGTGGAGGAAGGTCTAGCAATGCGAGACTATCATTTAATGTATTTCTTTAACGCAACGAGTCCCTTTCAAGTCTGTTTGAGCTGAAGTAGATTAGTTTTTGCACAGAACAAATGATTGACTTCAGGTAAAAGATTGTGAATTGAATAATTTTTGGACCACGTCTATCACTTCTTCCACGTAACTTTACAGTTCCAAAAAACATTTTCAAAGCAGTCAAAACTACATGTAACAGTATTTTGTATCATGTGATAGATGACTAACAGCTATTTTATAAATTTTGTAATTATCACATTTGCATTTGAAGGTGACCATGAGTTTTACTCTAATCCGATTGTTACAAAATGTTACCTTGAGTAGCAGCTGGTATTTGGTGATTCTCTGGATCGGTTTGATGAGGAAGTCACTGAGGGTCAACCGGCACTGGGTGTCCTGCTGGATTCCCTGGAAGACCAACGCCCCAGCATCAGAATGCTTCTTCATCATCAATTTGTCAAATTCATGGTTTCTTTTTATATAATTGGTCAGTTAAATATCACAACCACAAGATAATATAACATAAAAATGAATGCAATAACACAGCTACAGCAGTGATAAAATAATATAATTATAGAGCGGAGAGTCTCAAATTCTAAAAAGGACATTTGGTTGAGATTATTCCAATTTCAAGCTTTTGTTGTTTTGCTAAATTTAAAAACTGAACTACTTACACAGTTACCAAGAGTCAAAACATCACTTACATCAAAATATGTGTCATATTCTGCTACGATGTACTCTGACTTCGGCTTATTCTGACAGTAAACCACATACATGTGGAGTCTTCTCTCCTGTAACACACACACACACACACACACACACACACACACACACACACACACACACACACACACACACACACACACACACACACGGTTTGTCAGACAGCAGATCATCCCGGTCAAATACATTGTAATAGCACAAAAGTCATCAGCATCATCATCATCACACTGTGTCTAGTCTGCATCAACGGTGCGGTTCATTTACCAGATAGTTCCGGCGTCCACGGAAGTTCCACCGGATGTCCCTCACGTTCCTCTTTCTGTGTGTTTACTTTAACCTCCGATCGCATCGAGGGAACCAATAACCGGAACCTTGGAGCAACTTTACACGCTGAAAATTTGGATCGCGCAACAAGGCGGGCCTGCTTGGTTGTTTAGGGAATAATTAGAAGGATCTACGAAGAATATGTTTACAGCATTTACTTTCTAACTGGGACGTTTTGGGACCGATTGGCGGGGATTTGCTATGGACAAAATACACATGGCGATACACTGGTAAGAGTAAATTACGTTTAACCATGTATCCAGCAAATCTACACAGCTTATGTTACTGTATTGTGTGAACAGAATGTAATATTGTATGTGGCGTTTTCTTTTGCGGTGTGCAAACGTTCCACCAAAACAAGTTCCTTCCCGAGACCATTTTGCAGAGCAACGCTCGCTGCGTCCGGAGCTAAGCGCCACCCAAGGCGATTGTGATTGGCTTAAAGAAATGCAAACAACCCAGAGCGCTTTTTTTCTCCTATCCAGGAGTGTACGCTCCTGTTGCCAGACCTTCCTCTGCAGCGCTGTGGAGATAGGTCTGGCAATGCGAGACTACGCAGTGTCCAACTCACGTGTTTGATGAAGAGCTCAGGAAGGTGTTCGTTGTCTTCCAGACATTTCTCCAGCTCTCCTACGAAGAAACTGACAGAGACAGAAGGGGGATGTTATCAGTGAGCACATACAAACAGTATAAGCAGAGCCCTCTTTGGGCCCAGCTCCAGCCTTTGGACACCAATGCTGAACTTACTCTCTGTGCCAGTCGTAGATCTGGTGGATGTTCCCGAAGACGATTTTGTCTTTTCCTTTCATGTCATCCGGGATGCCCTTCTCCTCGATCTTCTTCATGAAGACCTGCCGGGTCACAAAAGATGGGCATGTTGAGGATTCCCTGCTCACTTCTGCTCAATTAGTAATGAAAAAAATGACTAGTGATGTAAGTTCTGTGCCGAGGCTTGGGAGAGTCGAGAAATCCCCAAAGTTTCCCATATGGAGGCTTGTATCGTTTTAGACAAATTACGTCATTGATGACATCCGAAGCCTCGAGAAAGTGGTTTGAGGCACATTCACCTCCCTCTGCCCGGGTTAAACCATTGCCACTTTCCAGTTTTAGAATACATATATCTAAAATTAGAATACGTCCTGCTATAATTAAATATTGTATAATAAATAATTGATTTAGACACGTGATAGCCACATGCCTCTCAAGGCAATACGTTAATTATACAATTGTTATACAATCGTTTTACCACCAGAAAATACACACTATATTGATACAAATGGATTACGTGGATATTTATTTTTTTCTTCATCGTTGTTTCTAAGTCTTTACTGGATCAAAATACAGCGTATCACAGGTCACATCAGATCATCTGTAATACTTTATATCTGCCAGTTTTACACTCTTTGACCAACAGGTGGTATTGTGGGCACCTGAAACCTTGCAATATGAACCGTTCTGCTGGCAAGCTTCACGAGGCTTCATCTCACAATAGCTACAAATTACAATCAATATTTTACATCTAGCTAAAACTGTGGTGCAGAGCGGTAACTAAGCACACACGAGTTCTTTTTAGCCTTTAGGAGGTTGTGTGCTCATTATAAAACGTCAACCCATTTAAGTTTAAGAGTTAAAACTCTTAAAAAGAACCATAAAGCTACTTATGGGATCACATCGACTGTACAGACAGGGTAATGTTGTTTGGTGATGGCAGCGGGTTTCAGGATTATCTAGCACAGAAACCCAGACGTGTGTATTCCCTCAGGAGTAGGCGTAGGGCTGCAACTAGTCTAGATCACCAACGTTTCATATATGGGATTGTTCCAGTGCCGCCGGAGGTTCGGCCAGATGTCTGTCACCCTCTGCTTTCTTTGTGTTGGCATTCTAAACGCCGGTGGATTTCTGAGGACTATGTTTAACTGCTCCTCAGATCTCTGCAGGGTAAATCCAGACAGCTAGCTAGACTATCTGTCCAATCTGAGTTTTCTGTTGCACGACTAAAACAACCTTTGAACGTACACATGTTCCACCAAAATAAGTTCCTTCCCGAGACTATTTTGTAGAGGCGCCGTTGCTCCGTCTGGTGCTTAGCTCCACCCAAGATGATTGTGATTGGTTTAAAGGAATGCCAATAAACCAGAGCATGTTTTTTATAGCAGGCCTTTTTTTTTTTTTTTTTTAATAAGACAGCTGAAGACATAAAAGTGGGGGAGAGAGGGGGGAATGACATGCAGCAAAGGGCCGCAGGTCGGAGTCTAACCTGCAGCCGCTGCGTCGAGGAGTAAACCTCTATATATGGGCGCGCGCTCTACTAGGTGAGCTACCCAATCAGAGTTTTCTGTTGCACGACTAAAACGACTGTTGAACGTACACGTTCCACCAAAACAAGTTCCTTCCCGAGGCTATTTTGCAGCGGCACCATTGCTCCGTACGGCGCTTAGCCCCGTTTTTCTCCCATCCCGGAATGCTGTGTGGGCTAGCCAGACCCTCCTCCGCAGCGCTGTGAAGGAAGACTAGGCTGCAACTAACGATTATTTTCATATTTGATAATATAATATAATCTTTAATCAAATATTAATTTTCTCAATTAACTGATTAGTTGTTTGGTCTGTAAAATGTCAGAATGTTTTCCACAGCTCTAGAGGACGTCTCTTTTTGTCCACGACTCAAAGATATTCAGGTTTTTTTTCATAAAAAAAAAAAATGACTCCAACTAATTCATCGACTATCATAATAGTTGACAACTAATCCAATAATTGATGAATTTTTGCAGCTCTAAGTGGGTGTCTCACCTCCACCACGATGCCCAGGTCTTTGACGTAGTCCTTCTCGGTCTGAATCAGCTCGTTCAGGACAAACCTGGACAGAAAACAAACGGTGTAACATCAGCTGAAGAAATGGTTGACCTGCTCGCAATGTGACCCGGTAGTTGTAGAAGAGGTAGTGTTTCTAGTTCCTGAAGTAGAAGCAGTGGTAGAAGTAAAAGTAGTGGTGATACACTGCAGCAGAGATCTTTAACAGAGGGGGCCTCAGAGCTACTGCAGGGGGGGCCTCCAAATTATTGTTAATTTTTTTAATGTCTTTTCAAAAATTAAAATGTCTTAACATGAATCCAACATATTATTTGCAAATGTAAATCAGCTTATTTGTGAAAAAGAAAACACATTGATGATAGGCTTACGGGCCTATAGGTAGGTCACTAAGGTAACTATCCACAGATAGTTAATCCTAAGAATTCACTGTGCCACGTGTATGTTTAACATTAAAAGATTTATAAAATCATGCCAACAAATATTTTAATAGCTTAGCGTTCTATGCACTGAAAAAGTTATGTATAAAGGCTTTAGGCCGTCCACACGTTATAGTAGGCCCAGTTTAATAAGCAACTTAATTTTATACAATATGTAGCAGGGGGGCCCTGATCCGTTGCGCTTTCAGCTAAGGGGTCCTTGGCGTAAAAAATGTTGAACAACCCTGCACTACAGTACTCACATCCGTCCTCTCATAGCTTTGGCTCTCTGCTCCAGTTCGGGGTTTCGCGGCTGGATGGGAGTGGCTGTCTCTGGCGGAGAGAGAGAGGAGAAGCCGGGGTACGCTCCTGGTTCCAGAGTCTGAAGAGAGGGGCAGGTCAGTGGTTAGACGTCCATTCAAGCTTTTTCCCTTTTCACAAAATGACTTGCCTGAGATGCAGGAAAGCACAGAAATTTGCCTCTATCAAGTCCATTTCATCTATTTGGACCAGCATCGTAGAGCTTCACGATATAAATGACGACACTCAATAAGCAAAAACTCCAGGTTAAAAAAAACAACTAACAACATCTGAATAATGAGGTTACTTCATGACAGCAGAGGGCAGCAGCAGCTTGGTCTTTAGTAGCCATAAGGAATAACCTGTGTTGGTTAGGAAATGGGCCTCTGCAGAAGCAAACTCCCGCCTCTGATTTTTGTAATTGCAAATCATGTAAGAGTGGAAATGAACAATTCCACACCAGCGCCAAATCTCAACTGATTCTTAAGCAGAGAGCAATTTGCGATTTGTTTGTTTAAAAAAAAAATCTTTTTAACCCTTTTGTTGTACTTGGGTCAAATTTGACCTTTTCTCAAAAAGTTTCTATAATCAAAAATTTGGGTTTCATTCAACCAAATTGTCACAAATAATGGTTCCATACAACGGTCTTCACAAGTAAAAAAAATTATCAATTCACTACTTTCATTGAATTTGGATGTTTTCTTCAATTTTATAGCATTAGAAAAAAAATTGATGAAAGACAAAAAAAAGAAAGAAAAAGAAAAGCGACAAAAATGTCGGAAAAAGTTTCAAAAACGTGGGTGAAAAAAAAAAACGCATAAGAAGTCGACGTGACGTTTTTATTTCTTACTATGTTACTTTATATACTTATTGACTTGCTCTTTTCTTACTCTAACTGCAACTAAACAATTTCCCTACAGGGATCAATAAAGTAATCTGATTCAGATTGTGCCCATTGTAAAGACAAAAATGTTTGTTATGTATGTACATGTGTACGACCCATACATGCACACAGTCCTACACACTCACCATCTTGGTTTTAACCAGTTTTTCTATGGCGCTAACCAGCTCTGCAGCGCTGGGCACCTCAGAGGACGACTGCATAGACGTTAGCAAGGACGAAGACTGAGAGAGGAAGAGGAGAGGAGGGTCAAAAGAACAGCATGTTCGAAAGGGCGGAAGGGGCGGGGAGATAGCAGGAAGTGGAAGAAAGCAAGGTGAGTTATAGCAAGAAAATAAAAAGGGGAAAAAATGGCAGCGGAAGAGAGAAGAGCTGTTAGTCAGCAGAGGACAGTAGCAGGTGGACACACTGCAGCATGTATACCAAATAAAAAGTAAGACGGATATCAAATTACACAACAAGAAATAATTAGCGATTACAAAACGGTAAAAGGGAAGAAGTGTATGAGTAGGAAGTAGGGCCGGGACGATACACTTTTGTCCCGATTCGATTCTTTCACGATACACGGGTGGCGATTCGATTTGTATTGCAATTTTCATTTATTGCGATTCTAGAAGTATTGCGATTTCAATAGTATTGCGATTTTCTTTGCCTTTTTTTTTAACAAAAACTAAAGTTGAATAATACCCTTCTAGAGACAATATATCATGAGACATTTCTAAAAACTAATTGTTTTCTAAAAAGAACGCACATCACATGTCAGCCACTCAGTCTGACATTTAATTCATTTGTAAAGAACATCATTTTCTGCATTTCCTGCTTTCGCTCCGTTTAGCTGGAAGCGGATATGATGTAGTCGCCGTCGGCAGTATACTGTACACACACATTTAAGTGAATCATTGGTAAAAAAGAATGAAAAAAAATTAAAAAAATAAATAAATTTACGGAAAAGAATGTTTTAAAAAGAAATCCCGATACACACGTGATTTAACTTATTTTTTTTTCACTCCTAGTAGGAAGCATAAAAAGCTCAACCTGCTGGAGGTTTGGTAGATGTTAGCGGACGGATACATTCTAAATAAAGATATGTAAAGCAGACCTTTCCAAGCCATTATCAGTCTACATAGGAATCATGTAAACCCCCACTACCCCCCGTCTCACCTTGTCGTCCTGAGCTGAGGGGTCCTTGATGATCTCCATGGGGGGGGGCAGAGGGGTGTGAGCCTCCTCGTCCTGCTCCTCCTCCCCGCCGCTCTGCATCCCAGAGGGGGCCTTAGAGAGGACATTACCATCCTTACTGAGGAATCTCTGAAGGACACAGGAGACTTCAGAGTTAGAAATGGAAAATCCCTTTTTACCACCTTGTTATTAAACTGTCCCCTCCAAACACCTTCTAACATGTACCGATCCTCAAACCGTTTCATGCTCGACAAAAAGCTGGATATGGTCACCACAAACTTGTACATATTTGTGAAGTGTGTGTGTGTGTGTTGTGTGTATGTCGTCACGCTGAATGGGAGGGGCTGGGATCTTGATTGCATAGCTTTGCTGGTAAGGGGTAGGGGGGGACCGGTTTTAGGATGTGGGAACGACTGAGCCCATGATCATTCTATTGATGCAACTTTGCACGTTTCTATTTTGTTGTAGAATTCTATTTTCTAAATTCTATTGTAAATTAGATGTGGATGTGTTTGTAAAATTGTATATTCTGATGTTTTGTACTTCACTTGCATTGAGTAGGCCTATGTATTGTTCTACCTACCTGCCCAGGGACTACGAGTGGAAAATAGCAATTGTGCTACAACCGGGTGCAATGCATCTCTCCTTGTTCTTATACAAGGTTCATGTTTTATTATGCATTGTCCCGGTTTAAATAAAATTACCTTATCAATATCACTTCATCATAAAAAAATAATCAGGCTGTCCAAACACTGTCCTTGAGTCAGACGTCATCATGATGAACCCTACAGACACCCGTTTGGACAAACTCGCTTGGCTCTCATCAGTCTTTGCTTCCAAATTTCAATTAAAAAAACAGACAAACAAAACTTAAAATTTCCATTGAATACACTTGAAATGCATAACAGCATGATGTTGAGTCATGCTGCATTGTGTGCAGTTTGGGGAAGTGGTGATGAATCACAGATAAGGAGCTCCTCATGGTTCTGGTCAGGCTCCATGAGCTAGCTGGTTGTTTTCAGAATAAAAGTCTCTGAGCTTGCGAGTGAATTTCGTCAGGCTGAGATACTCTGTAAAACACAAAGCTGCATTTGACTGAGTTACATACATGTTTGTTCAATTCACACAGGCTTATGGGGCAAAAGTTCAAGCTGCATTTACTCATTCTAAACTGCCAAGGGAAGAGTTATTTCCTGTGTTTTTAATCATTGTAACTAATGCGGTCTAACTCCCCTGCAGCACAAACAAAAAAAAACAGCTTTGCGTTTAAATTGATCTGTTGAACACAACTTTTTTTTTTTTAAATCAATGCTCCAACATTACTTGTCCTTTGTACTTCCAGTCTTAGATACAACGTGTCTTTAATGGTCATTAAACTGGGTTGCCATTCTTGTTCTTGTTCAGGAACTAAGAAAAACAGCAATTGTTTCCCCCTGAACGGCAATGTTTTTTAAGCTTGTATACATTTGTTTCATTCTTTCAGATGACAAAGCCATTGCTGAATTTGTAATGAAGTCATAGAGAAAATGGAAGTCAACAGAAATGTAGGGCACAGAAGAATGCAGGGGTTTGAACAAGCAACATGAGTAGTTTGAAAAATATCCAAAGAAGTCAGATTGCAGTTTAAATATTGTCAGTAATCAGTGAGTCCTTCAGGATCACACGTTTGTGTGTGTAGGTGTGTTTATGTGAAAAGAAAAAAAAAGCCCTAACGGAAAGAGGAACTTACTGACTATTACGTAAATGTAGTATTAATAAATCTCCATATACCTCTGTGACATGTGCACCCTAGGAAGGGTAGAGCAGATAGCTTCAACTGTTGATGTCTTTGTAGACTGAACAGATAACCAACCATAAAACAGGGTTCGGTAATCACATACAGTATCTTTGAGTATGATTACAGCTAAGGGATAATGTAGACCGAGTTGGCCATTATTGCAAAATGAACCCCCGACGGGATGATGCGACTTTAGTTTTGGCAAAAAAAAAACAACAAAAAAAAGTGTGTTAGATTTTACTGTTGGAGCTGCGTCCATCCACTCTGAGCACCTGGTTGAGGGTTCCTGCCCCGTAACTGTCAAAGTATGTCGACATTTCTGATTAACCAAAACATTTGTTTGCAGTGGTGGAATGTAACTAAGTACATTTACTCAAGTACTGTACTTAAGGACAAATTTGAGGTACTTGTACTTTACTTGAGTCTTTTCTTTTCATACCACTTTCTACTTCTACTCCACTACACTCATCTGACAGCTTTAGTAACTAGTTACTTTACAAATTAGGAGTTTTCCACACAAAACCTATGCAGTTTTATTATGAACTGAACTACCCAACAATATAACGGCCTACAAGTCCAGCTGAAATGATTAGACTATTAAAGACTTAGTTGATTGACAGAACTGTTTGGATCGTTTCCAGTTTCTAAAATGTGAGGATTTTTCTGCATTGAGTACTTTTACTTTTAATACTGTAAGTACATTTTTCTGATGATACTTACATACTTTTACTTAAGTAACATTTTCAATGCCGGACTTTTACTTTTAGTATTTTTTACAGTGAGGTGTTAGTATTTTTACTTAAGGATCTGAATACTTCTTCCACCGCTGTTAGCTTGTGTTATTATGTGACTTTGGTGAATCCGAACTAACCCTTTAAAAACACCAAAGTCGCACAATTGCATAAACAAACTAACCGATCGAGGCAGCGGTAGACCAGCAACTTCTGTTCTGCGAGGTAAAATGACTGTTTTTGTCCAAGAAGTCTGGTGGCTTCAGCTCCCCATCACAAAGGGCTGTCTGACAGCAAGGAAAAGCAGTGAAAGAATTCTAAGCTAATGCTTTGAGGTGTCTAAAATTCATTTAATATTCTTGAATCTTACTGCTTACCTCATCGATGATGTCATCCTGCATTGTAAGGTCGGGCTGTCCCAGGTCAATACTCTTCCTGCTTTCTTCTCTTCCTGTTCCGGGTCCTGTCAATCAATCAATCAATCAATCAATCAATCAATCAATCAATTAATTAATTAGACACTTAGTCCACCAGCTCATTACTCAAATACGTACAGATATAAACATTTTAACAATGATGAATTCTGGCATTATTACATTTTTTTTGAGGATTCAAGTAATCAAGGAAGTTTTTAACAGCCTGGAGTTGCATTTAACAGATTCAATGGAAATAAATACAATTTTTGCAAGACATACACTACCGGTCAAAAGTTTGGGGTCACTTAGAAATTTCCATTCCACTCCATTATAGACAGAATACCAGCTGAGATCAGTTTAACCAGGGCAGCAGTTTTCAGATTTCATTATGTGCTTACATAATTGCAAAAGGCTTCTCCAATGTTTTCTCAGTTAGCCTTTTAAAATGATATCAGATTAGTAAACAGAATGTGCCTTTGGAACATTGGATGAATGGTTGCTGATAATGGGCAATATTATTATATTGCATTAAAGATCACCACTTCTGTCTACAACAGTCGAGAACCCTTTTGCAATTTATGTAAACACATAATGTAATCTGAAAACTGCTGCCCTGATTAAAAAAACAATGCAACAGCTGGTATTCTGTCTGGAATGGAGTGGAATGGAAATTTCTAAGTGACCCCAAACTTTTGACCGGCAGTGAATATCTCTTATCTTTTCTTATGTTGCTAGAATGACATTAGAAGAATTGTATTCCCCAAAGTCCCGCTGAGACTAAATAGGTAAGGTATTACAGTGAACATTTAGTTATGTCAAAGTTGTGTTATTGTCACATTGTTACGATTCTAGTGTGGTCTCTCTCTCCCTCTCCCCCTACCTCCCTCCCTCCTTATGGTTGCAGGGAGTGATTAAGCGCACCGGTGCTCACGCCGTAATTAAGGACGTTAAGAGTTAAAAGCCCAGGAGAGGCAAGCGGACAGGACCAGTGGGCCAGTTGGCAGCTTCCAGGCTGTGTGTTGGTTGCAAAAGTAGTCTATACTTGGGGCGCCTGGGTAGCTCCCCTGGTGGAGCGCGGTTTACTCCTCGATGCAGTGGCCGTGGGTTTGACTCCGACCCGTGGCCCTTTGCTGCATGTCACCCCCCTCCCCCTCCCTTCATGTCTTCAGCTATCCTATACAAATAAATGCCTAAAATGCCCAAAAAATAATCTTAAAAAAAAGAAGAAAAAAAGTAGTCTATACTCGATTGTCCCATCTGCTTGTGTTGTAGCATTTGTTTAACTTAATAGTGAATTTGTTGTTTTATTCAATCAGATCCAGTTTCCTAATTTTCGTAGTTTTCGAGCGTAGTTTTCAGTTGGTGCTTAAAACCTAATTTTTCTCATCCATTCCGCTAACCTGGATTCTTTTCCCCTGGGTTTTTCCTGGCGCAGTTGCAAGCAGCAATTTGCATATGAAAACTTTTCCTATTGCATGCGAGAACACTCTGCCAGTACATGGTCAGCCAATAATGATACGATTGACGACATGGATTCAATGCGGCAGCAACAATTCAAATATTAAAGCACAAAGCAGGTCCTTTCAGAAGGCCTTTACTCGCAACAGTATTGCCAGACTGATTTTGTGCTAGTGTACTAAAATGAACCGAAACCAGTGGCTACATGGAGGGGAAAACATCCGAGGAAGAATTCATGGTATGCTTTGAAATGTGGCAGAATCAGAGCTAGCTCAGCAAAGACTCAATCTGCTTTTATTCAACTTGTCAGTAATATGTTATTATGCTCAAGGCCCTTTGGTTGTGTTTGTTGTTTAACTGTCTTATAGGGATCGACCAATTATTGGCCTGGCTGATTATCGGGGCTGATATTTGGCAAATTGCAGATTAACAAGAAACTTTTTTTCTTGTGTTCCGACTGGACCAATTTGGGGATTATTAAGTTGCTCTGACCACAGTTCCAGTAACTCTTTCAGCTTCAGAGCAGGATCTTTTCCCTTTTCTGCATAGTGGTGGTTAGATGGCTGTGGTATAATAACAAGAGGTCAGTTCCTATGGCTACTTGGCCAGTGCGAATGCAAATGGAAAAAACGGTTTTGGTGGAAGAGTAGTTAGTAGAACTGTTTAGAAGTGGACTGTTCCTATAACTACGTTCCTGTAACTACTTAGTCGGAAAGAGACTATTGACTACAAATAATCGGTATCAATACAGGCCCTGAAAAACTACTCGGTCGACCCCTAGTCTTACCAGTCTTCTTCTGTTTGTTATTGGGGAATTTCTTGACGGAGCTGCCGTGGCTGAGGCGGCGGACTGGACTGGTCAGCCACTTCCTCAGAGTGTTCCCGGAGCGTTTGGGACCAGGGGAGCTGGACTGCAGCGAGCTGAGGGACGGCTGCGGCTGAAGGTTCGCCACGGACTCTGTCTTGCCATCAGAGCTGCTGACGGGATAGTTTTCTGAAAGAAAGCAGATAAAAGTTGACATGTTAGTAAGTTCCAATGAGCTGTACTTATTCCGCTTCCACGGCATTACATTCTCTTTTTTCTTTTTTTTTTTTTTTTAAATCAAGTACGGGTTGATCAGATAAAGTTGACATTTTAGTAGGTTCCAATCACCTGTACTTAGGTTACATTTACATTGCTGCGTTTTGGTTTAAAAACAAATATCTTATGCAACGTTTACACCTCACATTCCCCCAGCACTGGCGTTTCAGAGCCCCTAAACGGAGACACTTTAACACTTCTGACCCCGTTTTGGTTTGGAATCTGCGGGGCTGTGTTGCCGTCTTAACGGCCGCAAACAGAGACCTTTAGCAACGCCGACACTGACGCCAACGTTTCGCCACCTGATTGGGTCTTAAATTGGTCATGACGTCTCGTTCTCTGAGACAAAACTACTAATGTTATCATGGCAACTACCAGCAACAGGCGGAATATACATTTTACACCGGCACGCACATGCCCAGTATACGAGAATGTTGATGAGATGTGCAGTTTGGGCGCGTTAGTTTAAACAGAGATTAGTTCTTCTCCTGGAGCTAAAAACACTTGTGTGCACGGAGATCGCTTTTGGCTCAAAACTCTTAAAAACCAAAACGTAGCGATGTAAACGTAGCCTTATTCCGCTTCCATAGAGTTACATTTATTTTAAATAGATAAGGGTTGTGATTGAAGATTCAAACTTTACGTGCTCAATAAAAGGTTTATCTGTGTTTTTTTGCCCCCGACATCTCCTTCCAGGCAGCGCTGCCTGGAAGGCACTAGGATTAGGTACTGGTTATGGTTAGGGTTAAGGTTAGGGTTATATACCCTTGAAGGCAGCGGTCGCAGTGCTGCCTGGAAGGAGCAGTTGGGGGCAAAAAAACACCATTGAGCCAATAAAAGGTCCTCCGGAAAAAATATCAGTGAAAAAAACAACATCATTCTGTAGCTGTGTTTCTTTTCTAACTACACTTCATTAAAGCTCCCTTGTTCTGGGTTTCATTAGGTTGAAATAGGTTCCTGCCTCAGGATTAAAATTAAAGACGTAAAAGTTCTTCATGGTGCTTGGCAGGCAAATAGAAGGAACTTGAGGACTTTATGTCGTCCGGCTCCACTTGTTGCTTTGTTATCATCACTCAAACGGAGGTTACAAGGTGTTTTGACATTTACAATCTTGTTAAATCAGCTGACGGGAACATAAAAGTTCAAATGACTCTTGACTTCATCGATCATCAATCCATCAGGTTCACACCCTGTTAGTTACTTCCATGAACCAGAAAAGCAGAAAGAGGTAGGTTGAGTGAGACGGGGTGTGTGTGCGTGGGGTGTTTGTAAATTAGGACGCTGACACAATGACCTTTCCATCAGTGCTCATAATAACTGCTGACATCACGAGTTCCAGCTATGTAGTAATATCTTCCTTTTAAATATTCATATCAATATACAATCTTTAGTAGTGAGAAATCATAGATATCGCTAATTGAAATTAGAACTGGTCAGGACTAACTTGAAGATCTTGAATTTGAGTTTCTACTCTATTCCTTTTTTATTTTTAAGAGATTTTTCCAGCTCTGTCATCTTTGTGTGGGCACAATGTGTGCCTTTGTTAATTATGTCCAGGCACACCAGAATCATGTTTGGGTTTTTTGAGAAGGGTATAAAAAACACTGAGATCCAGTTAAGACTTTATATTAATGAAAAACAAAATGTGTCTAGCAGCTGCTCTCATGTCACACACGCCTCGCCTGATAATACTGTCACTTCAGACACATGCTGCCATGCTGGAGATGCATTCCTTCTTCCCTCGCGTGAGTATTATGTTGGTAAGCAGCAGTTAATCATTAAAATGAAATAAAAATCAAGACATTGTTTCAACTGTTTAAGCAAAGGAGTATTTGGTTGTGTTAAAGCAGGAACCAGGAGGCAAGAAATAAATGGCATGTGTCACGTTGACCGTTTCACTAAGATGAGATCACATCTTTAAAGTTACAGTGACACATTAGTGCATAGTTCGAACCACAAGGCAGCATTTAAAACCATTCTAGTTAAGAGAAAAAGGAAGCAAAATTATCTCTGTCTGATGTCAGCTGCAAAGCCAGAAAACATTTGAACATCTGCGTGCGCGTGTCAAAGAAACGGTAGTCATGTGTCAGGAGTGTTGTGGATCAGCTGCACTCTGCACAGCTGGGAGCTATGTGCTGCGGCTGCTGTGCTGTTGGGCTTTGTGCGCACCCTAACCCCTGCAGTACCATCCGTACACCTTCTATACAGAGCTCCTTCGACACTGTTGTAAAGATGACCGTACATTACATCGGCTTTGCTTTCTTTACACTCAACAAAACAAAGCCGGCATAATGCTGTCCCTGTGTGGGATTTCAGCAAGCCTGCTGGCGGGAAAATAAAAGAAGTGTGAAAGGGGATTATGAGTGTTTATCTTCATTTCTCTGCTCTATTCATGTTCTCCCTTCCTTCCTCTTGCCCCCAATCTCTGACCTGCTTTTTATCCGAATGTCTCCTACTTGTACACAAATGTATTTTGCTGTGCTGTAAACGGGAAAATAAACATGTGATATTATGTTATTTCTGTCACAATGTTCCCTTAAAATCACTTTCAATTCCTAGACGTATTATAAGCCAGAGCGAGGTCAAAGGCCAGCAGCGCAACGATGTGCAGAAAGACACGTGCCTACTACCTGGCAACAGCCACGTTGGCTTGTAGGCAACATCTCAAACCATCTTTTTCTGCCATCTATATACATTTATCTCAACTTTAGAATATTTTTCATTTATTAAACAATGAAGTTTGGCTCCACACCTCTTCCCTTCATAAGGTGCTTTCCAACCGGATAGTACTTGTACTTTTTAGAGGAAAAGTACACTTCTAAGCAGTTCTAAGAACTACTCTCCCCCAAAATCCGTTTTTTCCGTTTGCATTCGCACTGGCCAAGTGGCCATAGGGTGGTACTGGTACTCTGAACAGACCCCGCCTCTGCCTGCTGCGCTGTGGACGTGTGTGTGTGTGTGTGTGTGTGTGTGTGTGTGTGTGTGTGTGTGTGTGTGTGTGTGTGTGTGTGTGTGTGTGTGTGTGTGTGTGTGTGTGTGTGTGTGTGTGTGTGAGAGACTGTGTGTGTGTGACGGCCGGCAAGCCGCAGGACACGCTTGTGGAGTTTAACTCCGAAAAGACAGTTAACCACAGATTCCCGTTAATCTTATGATGGACATGTGTTGTGAGATTTAAACATACGAACCGTCAACGGCGAAATAAAAGCCTCTTATTTACGAGAGCGGTCTGAGAGACCTCCAGCTCACAGCGAGGTGTCTGAGCATGACTGGCCGAGCGACGAGCTAGAGGTCGGGGCAGGCGCTTGCTTAGAGGTCGGGGCAGGCGCTTGCTGGCTGTCGCCTGCTGGCTGTCAACTCACTTCATGGAGCTCCTCAACTCCAAAAACTTTGAAGCAAATTGTCAATTCAGCATCAATTTTTGCAACACTGCCTATATTCGGAATCTAAACAGTTAATTTATTGCCTAAAACGTTGTCAGAAGTGAATTTAATGATGAATAAGATGGTGAAAATTGTTAAAAATGTCCCGTTGTTGGTTGTTGCTCTGTCTGCAAGTTCCGAGTTGGCAGTGGGCGTGACTTATAAGTTCGACCAATCAAGTACACCTAGGAAAAGGGAAAAGACCCTGCTCTGAAGTAGGAGCTAAAAAAGTACACTACTGCAGCCAGAGGAACTTAAAAATCCCAAAATGTTTCCTGTCGGAACACGACGAAAAAAGTGTTCTAGGATCGTTTAGTTCTAAGAACTGCAAAAATCCCTCCAGTCGGAAAGCCCCTATAGTGTGCAGCACTGCGGGTAAATGTGTCCATATTAGTGGAAGCTATTGTTTTAGTTATCTGTCTGTGTCAGCAATGTGGCAGAGATAAAACTGTATTCAAAACAGCAGCCGAGGTCACCCAGTGCTACTAAAGGTGCCTCGGTCTCCATTTTTTTCCCCTCATTTCTGCCTACCGAAACTCGCCAATTTTGGTGTTGACAGGTCCCTGATGACTCTCTTCTAAAAAACACATTGACTCAATTTTAACATTTACCCTTATCAGTTGGTCTAAATATCCAACCCAAGAACACGCTGGCTTAAATAGTGATTACTAGCAGCAGAATGACAGGTGTCCAGCAGAGTAGCCTGTCTGTTCTGTATAACGTGGTGAAGTACGTCACGTGGGGATAAGGACAGAGAAACCACAAGCAACCTGCCCCGGTCACGATTTCTCCTGATTCTCCCAATCACCACGCCGCTGATTTTCTCCACTGTCGTCACTCCCTGGAGTGCTCTTGAGAAAATGCAGTCATGCGTTCTTAAGAGAGGAAAACATGTCATAGGTCATCTTTTCACCTGCGCGTGTGCTTTCAGCAGAACCACTGTCAGGCATTGAGTGGCCTTGACAGCTGGCTGAGGACAGAAACTCATTACAGCCTTGAGAGAGCGCGCACACGCACACGCACACACACACACACACACACACACACACACACACACACACACACACACACCTGACTGATAAGACATCATTGCTTTACCTTTTAAGAAAACGGACTGCAGAACCTGCCGTCAGCTGCTGGGAGCTGACCAGTCACCACTACAACCAGGAACAGCTGTATATGGACCATGCCACACAATGAGCTTAAAAGCACGACCAAGAAAAAAAAATACTATACACACACACAAGGTCCATTGCTTGGTGTTTGTGACACTTTCAACCACATCTTGCAGCCTTCCTCAGCGGAGGGAGCTATGGGTTCAGTTGGTGAAACCTCAGTAACAGAATAGATTGAATATTGAATATACCAGTCTTTATTGTCATAGTACAGGTACGGACAAAATTGAATGCAATCCAAACATCTGACAAAGTGCAAAACAGGTGAATAAATAAATACATAAATATAAAAGAGCTTCTCAATGTCACTATAAAATTTTTTTAATAAAAACGATGTGAGAAGATTGTGAAAAAAGAAAGACACAAAAACCAGAAGTTACAAAACATTCACTGTGTGATTCGTCCTTAATACTCAAGTAGCATTAGGTGCAGTTATGGCTTTTGGGTCAACTGTTGAAAAGTATGTGATCGGTACTTAATGGCCCACAACACATTCCTCTGTATTATTTCATCAAGCAAACTAGACGACCGCAGTTACACTCTTAGAAAAGGAAGAGGGACTAACGGCCCCAGGAACAAGTAGACTTTTTTTTTTTTTATTTACACTGGTTAAACAAAGGTGACAAAACTCATACATGCCTGTCTTTGGGACTGGAAGTCTCGAGGTGTGGTGGATGCCACATAAATTACAGTGTCACCCGACACAAGACGAAATACAAAATCCAAACCACCAGGTGTGTACATCTATCTTGTTCCCAGTAAAAATCACACCCACACCAACGCAACAATTTTCTGACATATTGCTACAGTCACAAATGTGTCTCTCACACAAACATTTGAAACTTTCAAAACTACACACAGCACAGAAAGATGATTTTAGGGGCCGTAATGAGTTTATTTATTTATTTATTTTAGAAACAGAACTATACACACAGTTTGTCAGTGGTCATCATTTACCAAGGTCCAAAGCTTATTTTCAATGTTCATTTAAGAAGTGATTGTTAGGGAGTGTTGCAGTGTTAATACTTGTGGGAAACACTGAATATTGCATGTACTACAGAGTACAGCAGAGTCACACTGATGGCCAAAGTCAGGTGGGACCAAACAGGGAAGCTTTTGTTCAGCAGCCGACAGAAAGACAGACTGTCTACTGTTAAAATCCCCATCACTCACTATTCTTTAACACACACACACACACACACACACACACACACACACACACACACACACACACACACACACACACACACACACACACACACACACACACACACACACACACACACACACACACACACACACACACACACTTTGTGTATGAATGGCTCCATTGACAAGAGAGTATTTAAATTCACACAAAAGAGTCCAGGTAAGTGACTAAAATAGTCTAACCACTAACTAGCCATGTTCACTAGATGGATAGGACTCAAAATCAGAGAAATGCATGCAAGATTAAAAAACATTACAATGATGCTGCAGGAAGGCAGAGAATAAAATAAGTAGTACAGTATTTGTATATTCAGTACATTGTAGTCATCTTTCCGAGAACCCGCACGCTATCCTCCCATCAGGCTTTTGTGTGTGTCAATGACAGGAAGTGTTACAGTAATCTGGGAAGATGACATTCCTCTCATACCTCTCTCACTCTCACTCTCCTGTGCCTTACATATTTGACAATACACACAACCGGACTGGCTGAATCTCATTTCTCATCTAACCCCTACCCCTTCATCTTCATCCTAGCCATTGTCCCTCGAAACCGAGAGGTAAGGGCTAGGGGTGAAAACATACCCCTATGAAATGAGACACCACTTGGTTACATCATCATACATACTTAGGTCTGTTTGCAATAAATATTTATATACACACACTGCATGGCGTGTTGTATATCGGTTTCAGTTATCACTGACTTAAGACTTCAGTATCTTGCTTGTCTCTACAATCTTCCCAATTATTTTAGCTCTCCCACTCTGTCATACTGTATTTGATTCAATCCTGCACTGAGCCACTGAATTGGGCCAGTATTCCTTGAAACAGCAGTAGGAGTAGAAATGATACTCGCAGTGGAGGAGGGTGCACCCTTTTCTAAATGAGCAAATACAGAATCACTTCCAGTCCTCCCAGTTAGAGCATCAACACCAAGAAAATCTCAAAATCTCTAATTGCTTTAAATGCAGATTATTTTGATAATGCTAGAGCTTGTTAATGCGGCGAGTAACTCTACATTGTACACTGGAATATAGTTGACATTGTCACCAGGTATCCAAACTGAACCAACGGTGCCTGTATCCTGAGATGATTTTAATCATGTTTAATTTGCAGACACCAACACAGACTGGTGTTCTGTCAACAAATCAGTGTGGATGTAATGCTTTTGCCTTTTATGGCCACTTATTGACTTTTCCTCCTATAACTTTTTATTGACTCATGATTTTTTTTCTTTTTCTTTTTTTTCTGTCCTTTAGAGCTGCCCGTCTTATGTGTCTTGTGTATTTATAGGTATGTGTATTGATGTGCTGTGTATATTTATGTTTTGTTTATGCTTTTGCTTCTTCTGTTAAATCACTTTTTAAGCTGTTGTTTTTAAAGGTGCTATACATTATTATATGTACACAATTATTATTATTATTAAGATTATTATTATTATTATTATTATTATTATTATTATTATTATTATTATTATTATCATACGTAAGATCAATCATGAAACGTGTCATCCATAGCAACAAAGTCAACCCTGTTCTTTAACTTTATTCCAGAGTCCTCTCAATTTCTTGAAAGCTGCTCTCAGCTTGGTGCTAAAGAAAAAAGGTCTTGGTCCATTTAGAAGTCCTTGTGGTAGGAAAAGATACTATGGCCCAATCCCAAAGTCCGGACTCACAGAATCACGTACTTTGGTGCGCGTTCTTGCGAAATTCGTAAGGGCTTAGGGTCGAATTTCAAAGGGCGTGAGGGTTTGAGTACACACTTACTGAGCCCTTTTCTGTGAGTCTGCATCGATGCAGACTTCACCAAAGGGAATTACCCAGGAATTACCCACAGTTCAAAGCGTTTTGACGTTTACCACGGAGACCATAGGGAAATCCGGAAATTACAAAGGTAAACAACAGCACGACCACGGAGCACAGACCAACCTGGTGTCCAGCTTGAAAACATTTGGAATCAGGCAGCAGTCTCCTGTGCCTTGGCCGTGTGGAAAGCAACAAACTTAAAATGAAAATTCCCAAACCGGCAAGTGTTAGCAACAGCTTTGTTATTAAACATTGCCAAGGTAACGTGATCTCGTGAAGTGCTGTCCCAATCCCATTTCTACCTATCTGAGCCCATATGGCCTCACACACACACACACACACTCACTCACTTAGCACCTGAGATCAATTAAGTCTGCAAGTCCTTAGTCCTCAGGGCTCACTTTGGGATTGAGCCAATGTGACCACACCCCTATTTATGGTAATTTGGGTGACATGATGGGAAATACTCTGGAAAACACCTCTTAACTGAAACTGAAAGACGTTACAGATAGGATAACTGACAATCTAGTGCCAAATATATGGGTTTTACAAATGTAGAAATTAAGACAACTTACTCATTTCTGGAGGGAAATGAAGTTAAATAAAGGAAAGGCAGAAAAGCTGCTAACCTTACTTCCATACCATATACTCATTTCCCTTTGTTTTCAAGCTGAATACAACACAGAAAAACCCTGTCAGATTTAAACATGTTTTTACAGGAAAAGTAAAACTTAAGTCTCGTTGTTGGGAAAATCACAACAGTTCTCTTACTCCACTGCTGCTAACACTGCCTCCCCACTGACCAGACATCTCTAATAATGAGAAATATAAGAGCCTCGGTCCCAATTTAAAATTGAGTGTGAGGCAGTGGAGCGAAGACAGCTAATGCGGTCTCTGTCCATTATCTCTGCTTAGAGACAGTGTGTGTGAGTGTGTGTGCATGCGTCTCAGGGTCAGAGTAGTTTCCTGCCCATCTTCAGGTTTAATGGGTAATGGACGGACGTAGGATCACTTTACACCAGAGTTAATCACTCTGGCCACTGTGTGAGTGAGTGAGAAAGTGCCTGTGTGTGTGTGTGTGTGTGTGTGTGTGTGTGTGTGTGTGTGTGTGTGTGTGTGTGTGTGTGTGTGTGTGTGTGTGTGTGTGTGTGTGTTAGGAAAAAATGCAATATCAACAATAACAAAAGCAAATGACTGAACGCAGCAGTCTTGACCGAAAAATATTTGGAATTGTTTGTACAGTTTATACACATGGAGATGCATGCATAATACCTATACATTGTAAGATATTGAATCATAAATCATATGATATATGATTCAATGCTAAAGCAATGATGCAATGTTGCCAAGACAGGCTAGGTTATTGAGGGAATATGCTGACATTTTTAGGAATACAGAACCGAAAGCAAGGGCACATTTCACTCGAATGCACACAGAGATGAAACGGGTTGCTTTCCCAAACTCAGACTGTTATTCATGAAGTTTGAGGATATGAAAATGTTGCCACTGTCCATCACAGGTGACCCTGCTGATACGCTTGTGACCCAAGTGATCAAATTCAGTGTGTCACTTCGATGTGTCCTCACCTACAGTAAATTTACAGCTGACTAGATCACCTGGGACCCATTTTGGTATCACTGAAATCAGTGTAACCAGTTCAGCTACATGCCACTCTGTACTCCAGTCCGTACAGCATGAATCTCAGATGCCATGGGGCCAAAGTCCACTGTCTGTCCACACACAGGAGCTGAGTTAAAGGGTAACTACTGTTTTTTTCAAGGTGGACCCAATTTTCCTATGTTTTTGAGTCTAAGTGACTGATGGGAACAACAATCTTTGACAATGGTCCAGTATTAACATAGACAGTATATAGAATGGACCAACAGATTCCCGTTGCTCTGGACGGAGACCAGTGAAGGACATTAGAAGCACTTTTCCGGTGAGTGCTGAGCGTTACTGCGCAGCCTCCAACTGAGAGAGACGACGTAAATGTGACGTGAGCAACCTGTCTGAAAGTTGGAAGTCTTCTGGTAGCTGTGCCAAGAGAAATCTCAATCATTATGAATATTGCAGAGACAGAGAGCGTAGCTACATGTAAGGAGATAACATAGGCACAGGCTAATTATTGCTAACTAAAATGCTAGTTAACATTAGTAATTAAACTTAAACAGCTAATGTAAGTCGAAACTGCCTGCGAGCTTCTCCAGTATATACGATAATTCCTCTACTATGCGACAGTAAGTCGCGTGGTTATGACACAATCGTTAGCCTATTTTTACAAAAACGTCTGCTACAGTCATAACGTGAGATACAAGGTAATGGAGCCTTTTATACATTGTCATGTTTCTTTAAAAATAAACAATGGACAAATAGAGTCTTTAAACGCTTCAGATGTAAAGTTATTCGCTGTCAAAATGACGTCAAAATGAATGGCAGTCAATGGAATGCTAATGGGGGCTAAGTGCTTATCAGCATCAAAATGGCGCCATAGGAGTTACGCTTTGTAAGGAGAAGCTTACTCTATACCTTGAGTATTAAGCAAGATCGCTGCAGTCGGCGTGGCACCCCACCTCTAGTGTCACTTTGTTTGGATGGCATGCTATGAGGACCAATCCTTAATGGATTGTATTAGCATCAGTGTCTGTGGTAATAAGTAAGCTATATAACTGCTCAAAAAAAATGTCCATGTTATTAATTGAACTAATTCAAGCCTCCGGCACATAGCTAATGACTTTCAGGTAGGTACCATTTCTCTAAAAATCCTCTAACCTAAACAATATTTGAAAGTGACTTTTTAAAATGACCAAAATGACTAAAAACAAAACAATATCCAACAACAAATGACCAACTTGATTGCCAATCTGGAGGGGAAAGTCATTCAATTGCCTCCAAGAGGTTGATCATTAGGAAAGCACAACAAAAGACACAAACCACAGACATGTACTCAAATGAACCTAACAGTCGCAGTCAGAAATGCCTGTCTTGTTATTGTCAAGTAAGACATCAAGTCTGTAAAATCTGAGGTTACTTAAACAGGTTCTTTTTTTTTCTTTTTTTTTTTTTTTAATTCATTAGACTGGTAGCCATAGCAATAAACGTCATTAATACAGATCCATTGATCTGCAACTAAGGCAGGATGGATGGTCTGATATTGCTTAGTCAGTCAGTCTGTTAGTCATCAGATGTCTGAATGTAACCTGGTGACAAACCGGTTCAGTCAGAGAACGAGCCAACGGCTCTGAATGAAACACAATAGAAACCACTGAGGCTGTCCGTTTGTAGGGACAGACAGTTATTGGGAAATCCGGAAAAATTATTACAACTCCGGTGCGGTAAGGGTAAATCCTTTGATGCTGGCCAAAGGCTCTGTCACAACCTGCTGCACACCCAAACAAACACATAAAAACAAAAAAACACACACACACACACACACACACACACACACACACACACACACACACACACACACACACACACACACACACACACACACACACACACACACACACACACACACACACACACCTTGCCTGAATTGCAGGAAAACAGATTGCACAATACAACATCTGATTCTCAACAGAGACAACGAGAGAAACTGTCCTCTTCTCAATATGTCTCTCTCCCTCTCTCTCGCACGCCCTTTCCTATCTCAGTCTGTCTGTGTGACACCAACTTCCTGTTTCACAATTCATTTTCAATTCAAATTGTTGTTGCCAGTGGCCCCAGGACACATGATAAATAAGAAACCCCTTTTGTCTACCCCTCCTTTATTCCGTGTTACACACACACACACACACACACACACACACACACACACACACACACACACACACACGTTAATACGCACACCCCCCCCTCTCAAAGCAAAGTGTGGAGAATGCTGACAGCCAGAAACCTGTTATCTGCTTCATTCCTCAGCACACATACTCAATACAAACTTTCTAACTTTTAAAGCATGCAACAAACACACACACATAAACAGTGTACACACATGCCAACACACACGGTTTTCACACCGATCATCACAAACAGTGTGTATCTCGTCCCACCTGTGCCGTCGTAGCAGCAGCAGCAGCAGCGGGTGAGGATCCATCCACAGCAACGCCAGCCTCGCTTCATCCTCCCTCACACACACATCCTACACTCACTCACACACCTCTCTCTCTCTCACACACACACTTCTCATTAGCTGTCTGACTCCACCACCAACTGGTCGACCAACTTGTTAACCAGACGGATTGACTGGGAGAGTGTGTGTACACCACGAGCTCCAAGTCCACACTGCTGACATTCACCACAGAGAGGGAGATAGAGAGAGAGCGAGAGAGAGGGAGAGACAGAGAGCGAATGAGGTAGGAGGAGGAGCCAATACACACACACACACACACACACACACACACACACACACACACACACACACACATCCTTGTATGCCTCAGACATAGTAGTTGAGTTTCTCTCCCTCACTCCCTTACACACTTCAGTGCTCTGGAACAGAAGTCAGAGTTAATTATTGTGGAGGGCTACTTTCCCCATTGTGGAGAGCAGGGACTCAGGTTCCAACACTGTGTGTGGTTGTGTGTGTGTGTGTGTGTGTGTCAAGGAGAAAGGGGACAGAGGGAATGTGAGTCTCAGGCCTCGTCCTTGTTACTGCGCGTCTTGGCCTTTCATTCACACGCAAACTACTTCACTGAAAAGGGATCTTTCGAAAAAATCCTGCCATGGTAAAGATTTTCAGAAACTTTATTGTTGACGTGTGCACAGGGAAAATTGACTTTTTGGCACAGTTATCTCTTTTGTGAGGAGTCACAAATTTGGCGACAATTTAGTTCAATGGCGGATGTGTCCAAAACAGTAGATTCTAACTGCTTACAGGACTTTTTACATGTTTACACATCCACGTAGTTACTTGTCCACTATATTAAGATTGTGCTACGGAGCACCATTGTAGGTAGCCCTCCGGTAAATAGCAGGCTTCTTATTGGCCAACATGGTTTTGGGGTAAAGCCGCTTACACACCAACCAGACGGCCAACCCTCAGCAGAAAAGGCAGTTGGACTGATCAGTCTCCCCGAGTTGGTCAAAAAAATGCCTCAGGACACACCGAAAAGACGAGATGTAATACGGCTCCATAACAGCAGGCGGCGCTAATCTGTATTGTCGCCCAAAAATGAAAACCGGCAGCTGATTGGACGAACGCGTCACGTGGGTCTTATTTCTCCGGATATTCAAAGACAGACTGTCGTGGCGGCTTGTTCAGAATACAATCTCATATTGTACTAAAATAGGTCACCGAAACGTGTTTCTGAAAGCAAGAGAAATAGGCCATGCAGTTGCTGAATCGGTCTTCATTTCAGATCAACAAAGGTCAGTTTAAAAGATTTTCGTCAGATTTTGAGAGACTCTAGTCACACTCATTCCGCTCCCCGTTTCCGGGTTAGCTCTCCACCAATCAGATGGGTCATTTGAGTCCGACTGCCGGCAACGCCTGCCCCGCCGATTATACATATCAAATCGGCCAAAATGAAGGACGACGGCCCCTCGGACGGACGACGGCACAGAACACACCGAACAGACTCGAGTCACTGACCTCGCCAGACTGTCCTTTAGGTCCTTTAGACTGACCTTCAGGGTATATTGGCACCTGCTGGTTTGGCTCTTGACATCGCTTTAATTTGTTAATGAGATTGTGTATATTGTGTGTATGTGGAATCGACCTTAAGCCTCATCCTAAAACGGACTTTGTACTTTGCCGGCTTCACGTATCTTTCAAAGTATCAGCATTTTGGCATTTAGCAACACAGGTCCCTGTCATCTACTATAAATGTGCTGTTATGGCTCTATTCAAATATGGCAGATGTAGATAGAGATGCGATGTTCACACAACATTTGGGGAGTAAGAAATGACACTGCTGCCCAACAGCACTGATATGATAATAAATAAACGCTTGCATTAACATTTTAAAACCCTTCAAGGCAGCTATAAACATTTTTATATTAACAATGACTACTTGAATGTGAAAGGGGTCGCTCGATAATTGTCCTCTTGACACTACAGACTTTATAGTGACTTTCAGCATTTTTTTGTCAGTGTTTTGTGTCACAACTTTATTGTTTTGGTTCACTATAGGTGCTTTCCGACTGGATAGTACTTGTACTTTTCAGAGAAAAGTACGCTTCTAAGCAGTTCTAAGAACTACTCTCCCCCAAAATCTTTTTTTCCTTTTCCATTCCCACTGGCCAAGTGGCCATAGGGACTGGTACTCGGAACAGACCCGCCTCTGCCTGCTGCACTGTGAACGTGTGTGTGTGTGGGGGTGTGTGTGTGGGTGTGTGTGTGTGTGTGTGTGTGTGTGTGTGTGTGTGTGTGTGTGTGTGTGTGTGTGTGACAGCTGGCGAGCTGCAGGACACGCTTGTGGAGTTTAACTCCGAAAAGACAGTTAACTACAGGTTCCCGTTAATCTTATGATGGACATGTGTTGTGATATTTAAACAAACGAACCGTCAACGGCGATGAGAGACCTCCAGCTCACAGCGGGGTGTATGAGCATGACTGGACGAGTGACAAGCTAGAGGCCGGGGCAGGTGCTTGCTGGCTGTCGCCTCACTTCACGGAGCTCCTCAACTCTGACAACTTTAAAGCAAATTGTCAATCCGGCATCAATTTTCACAAGACTGCCTATATTTGAAATCTAAACAGTTCATTTCTTGCCTAAAGCGTTGTCAGAAGTGAATTTAATGATGAATAAGATGGTTAAAATGCTGTATTTCAGTCTGCAAGTTGGCTCTGTCGACCAATCAAGTACACCTAGGAAAAGACCCTGCTCTGAAGTAGGAGCTAAAAAAGTACGCTAATGTGGCCAGAGGAACTTAAAAATCCCAAAATTTTTCCTGTCGGAACACGACAATAAAAAGTGTTCTAGGAACGTTTAGTTCTAAGAACTGCAAAAATCCCTCTGGTCGGAAAGCCCTGCATCATTTTTGGTCGCAGCAGTTTTCAGGGAAAAAGCTCTCATAAACCTGTCATGTACCTGGCCACCACCAGACAGCAGAAATGCCAAGCTACTAGATGAGGATCACAGTGGAGAACCTAGCAGCTAATCAACCAGATACTTCCCTCAGTAAATACTGGACTCACTTTTTCTCCACCCGGATTTATCTTGCTGACCTGGAGATCAGACTAGCGAGCTTCTGGTCACAAGCTTGCTTCTCTAACCCCCCACTCCATGGATTCATAGATAAGCACTGTGCGTGTGATGGCCACTCACCCTTGCTTCTCACTAGTCTAATGAACCCAGATGGCCTAAAGCATTTTCTCATCAATATCAATTGCTATAGAGAATCCTATTAGCCTGCAGTGCCACAGCCCTCTAGCACAGTTGTAAATAACAAGACATTGGGTTGTGATTCATTGAGTGCCTATTTGCTCACATGCGATGATGTTCTGATGATTATGGGTTTTTCCCCCCAAGGGTTTGTTATTACTCTGCACCATGAGGGGAAGAAACCGAAAGAAACATTTTTGTAAACGGACCAACATGAGAGTTGTCCTCTACAACTTTTAACTGGTTCACTATTACTTATATGTTGCAGTTTATTAAGGTTTCTAATCTTCTGTCTCTTACTGTATTTAACATTGTGGTGCTGTGCCGTTTACATTATTGTCACGGCATCATGATGCAGCAGCAGGTTAGACTGGACGCACGCACCCTAGATAAAAGTGCTTCCAGCAGCTCCGTTTCCCTGCAGTGTCCCATTTTTCACACAGTTTACTTCATGTACTCCTTTACCGATGTTCGACAGCAAGAAATAATAGTATGCTACTGCAGCTCTGACTACACACTACTACAGCAGTTGGTAACAATTTCAGTCTTACACAGTGCTAGTTAATAACTCTCAGAGTCAACTACAATCTCATAACAAGAGGCAAACTTGGTTGACATAAAAGAGAACCAAGGAAACTTACAGTGTCACTCTTAGTCACAGCTATTAACTATTAGGATTACAATGATGAAAGTCCTGATAGAAGAGTTACAGCTCTGACTTTCAGTCAGTTTCATTTCGGTTCAGTTAACATTAGAGCGTCAGTGTCTTCACAGTCTTTCAGAGAGGACAAGGAGACCTACTTTAGAGAGCAGTCACAAGACCCAGCACACACACACACACACACACACACACACACACACACACACACACACACACACACACACACACACACACACACACACACACACACACACACACACACACACACACACACACACACACACACACACAGCTGTAGCTTGAAAGAACTTCTTATCTTTAGAAGTTCTTATCCAGTCCACTTAATTAGGAATGACTCCTGTGGGTTAATTAAAGGTGTGAGTCATTCATTCATCAACAAATAGGATTGTTAATTAAATACCCATCAGCCTCCAGTCACTTTACCGTTGAGTAAGCGGACACAAGATCTGTCTAATTCAGCATGTACACTACCAAACAACAATGTGAGGAATTCGTATGTTATTTTGGGGGGGGAGACTGCACTGGAATCAAGTGAAACAAGTGAGACTGACAATGCAATGGGTCTTTGTGGGACATATTAGCTCAATGTAATTACAGGTCTGCATCTCTTGCTACTGACGACTAGCTGAATGTATGGAGCACAGCAAAATATTGTCAAATACTGTGCAGATGCTGGATCATTGTTGCCCTGAATTAAGGAAGGTGGAAAGCCAGCCTCTGTGAAAAGAAAGTCCCCTACTTCAACCTGTTCTCACTCCGAAGTCGTAAAATATGGACGTTTGTGTGTCAGTGTCAGATACAACGTAAAAAACGCACGGTCAAACACAGGACTTTCACCCAGGAGACCGGGGTTTGTGTCCCGCATGTCACGTTGTACCCAACCGTCCCGTTCTTCTTTTCCTTAACCCAACCGTCCCGTTCGTCTTATCCTGAACCCAACCGTCCCGTTCTTCTTTTACTAAACCCAACCGTCCTGTTCTTCTTTTCCTTAACCCAACCGTCCCGTTCTTCTTTTACTAAACCCAACCATCCAGTTCTTCTTTTCCTAAACCCAACCGTCCCGTTCGTCTTATCCTGAACCCAACCGTTCCATTCTTCTTTTACTAAACCCAACCATCCCGTTCTTCTTTTCCTAAACCCAACCATCCTGTTCTTCTTTTACTAAACCCAACCATCCCGTTCTTCTTTTACTAAACCCAACCATCCTGTTCTTCTTTTACTAAACCCAACCATCCTGTTCTTCTTTTCCTAAACCCAACAGTCTCGTTCTTGTCCTGTGTGTCGTGGAAACGTAAGCCCACTCACAACCTAACTGCGTCAAAAATGACGCCAATAGTCCCGACCAAGCGCGTTTAGATAAAGCACGTTTAGATCTGACGATAAAGGAGACTTTTAACGTCAATAACAACACCAAAAGCACCTGACCAAGCGTCCGTATTTTACGCGATGGGAGTGAGAATGTGTTGCCTATTTGTAAGGACGTTTGCAGATATTAATGATATAGCATCATTTAACAAATACTGCAAAAACTGGCTGAATTTGAGTGTTTGAGATTGCAGCAACATACATTCTTGAAGGGGCTGGATGCAGATGCCTGCTGGAGCCCTAAATCAAACAAACAACTGTGAAGATGAAAGTACTGCACAGTGTTTGTTTCCTCTGGTGTGCCCTGAAAGTTTTAGTTGTCCTATATGTCTGCATCTGAAGCCTGTTGGTTGTCCTTGCTCCTGCACCAGCAACTCTGCAGCTCCCCCTCCATGCTCAAAACAGAAAGAACAGGACATCTATTTTTGACCTATTCTCTCAACTGTTTCACTTGATAGGTGTTACACTCACCCGTGACAGAACTACAACTTTGTGACAACAAATCAAATCAGGTTAGGCTAAATTGTTGTAGTGAAGATTACCTGAAGTTACGTTAAGGTTTTGGTCATGGTTATGTTGAAGTAAAAGGTCAAAATAAGGCCTGCTTCAGCCCCAAATTGATTTCTATGATGTCATAGATACATCTAATAACTAACTATGAAAAAGCCATGACACTAGCCTGAAATTACTACAACAAACATGTGAGTCTCTTTGGGTGAGAGCTGTAGATGGCCTGAGAAATAAGCCATGTAAATTACCATGTTGGCCTCCAGGGAGCCTCAGATAAATAGATCACATAAATCAAGTACTTCATTAATTTTTTTTTAAATTATAACTAAGGTAAAGTAACATAAAAAAGGAAACTGACCGTTTCAGACGTTAAAGCTATATTTACTGCAGTTAACCATGCAGTAGGCCATTTGCACACGCAAAAAGTCAATTTGCAAACTGTTAGCCAATGTGTTTTTTTGAATGGGGGAAAGTTAAGAGCTTACTTAACCTCTACCTTTTCAGCACACTACAATCCTAATTTTAAACTGTTGTCCCTTGGCGTGTGTGTACGTGCCTGTGCGTTGTCTTCCATGTGTAGCCGCAGCAGTTGTCTGATTTGCATCTCTCTACAGAAACACAAAACATCCTTGTCATCAGCGAGAGCATAACACACACCGTGGCCGCAGCAGGCAAATCAGCTGATCTCGCAGTGTGTGTGTGTGTGTGTGTGTGTGTGTGTGTGTGTGTGTGTGTGTGTGTGTGTGTGTGTGTGTGTGTGTGTGTGCATCTGTGCGTCTACAGTAAAGAGTAATCTTCAACACAAACCTCCCTGTTTTTTATAAGCAAGACAAAAACTGTAAACTGGGTTGCAGGAAGGCTATTTACAGTACATTAGGGAAGCAAATTGTGGGTGTGTGTGCGAGCATGAGTGTGTAAGTGGGAGGAAGTTTATGGCTGGTGCATTCAAAGTTTGGTATTTAGATAGTCCTGATAAGATGGGAGGAATTGATACGTGTGCGTGTGTGTGTGTGTGTGTGTGTGTGTGTGTGTGTGTGTCTGCCTGCCTGCCTGCCTGCCTGCCTGCCTGCCTATCTTTGCTTTCATCTGCAACATAACGAACATGACTCTAGAAGTAAATGACTAATCATTTGTTCAGCTTCCATGTCTTCCACTATGCTGTAAAACTCCCATGATTGCAATGAGGTAAAATCAGCTCATCTATCTAGAAATTGCAGGAACGTCTGTCTGTCTGTCTGTCTGTTATGTGCCTATATCTCGAACAGTTAGTCCGATGAATTTCAAACTTGACAAGTGTCTTGCTGCGGGCACGAGTAAGTGCAGTGCCAAGTTTGACGTTGTTTGGATTAGAAATGCAAAAGATATTGTTACCGCCTTTGACTCTTTTCCTGCTTCCAACGTTAGCTACATGATTGCTGGATATACCAAACTAACTTTTCTTCACTTTCCTGCAGCACGAGCGGATAGCTGGAAGGAACATCGTGACTGTTGTGTGGAATAAGGTTGGCGAAAAACAAGGCACTAGGCTTTTCCGTGTCTATTTTTTCGCTAAGAGGAAACTCAACAAAAAGCCATTTGCCAACACTAAATATCAAACAAAAGCCAGACACTATATATAATTAAGTTGCTGTAGCCTACATTCACCACTTCTAACCAGAGGCAGAACATAAAGTAATCTCAGAGATTATTCCTTCACAGTGCTGTGCAAGGCGAGCAAATCTCAGAGCTGAACCGGGCAGACACAGCACTTTTCATCAGACTCACCCCGGGTCAGGTTAATTAAGTCTACTGCTAACTAATAACATTAGCGTCACCAAAATACCCACGCGTATCAAATCCATATTTCACCGCTACTAAACCTGTATGGGAATGAACACCGCTGCCGAAATGTTAAATTCGTTAACGATTTTACGACACAAGACAACTCTCTCTCTCTCTGTCTCTCTCCCCCTCACCCCCCACACACACTCTGGTGGTTGATGAACGCAGATATGTGCTGATTAGCTCTCATAACGGGCCGGGTGGGTAGCGCTCTGCCATGACGCTAATGTCTGATTACTCCACATTGTCATTGTGATATTTTGTGATTACATTCTGAATCTGCAACGTTCTCTGTCAGGTAAATCAGTAAGTTAGTAGTAGGGTATACAGGGGAGTTGCATATGAAGTGGTTTGGGGTCCTTCTGTAAGTAATTATAGGGTACAATTTGTTTTTGATTAATTCTATTAGCAGCAATACCACAGGCCAAGCAATCGGCCGTTCCAAACAGGCACATTTTCAACGGGCACTGCACTAGTTCTCATAATGAGACATCCACAGGAACAAGTGCAGGGAGGTGTTAAGAGCAGCTCCACATCGCCCTCTGTAGGACATAACAGTAACACTACAACCTGTGTCTGTGTGTGTGTGTGTGTGTGTGTGTGTGTGTGTGTGTGTGTGTGTGTGTGTGTGTGTGTGTGTGTGTGTTCTAGTTCTGATACAGCGGTAACCTTGATCACCATGAATGATGCGTTTGTGGACTTGTTCTGACCAGCTGGCATTTTACTCCAAAAATGTTCTGGTTTAAATCAGACTCAGACTTAAAACACCCAGAATCACATTGTACACATGCACTCCTAACAATTAGGTGTTGCGTAAGCCTTTCAAGGTGCTAGAAACAACAAAGCCACAACAGTAACATTTTATAAACGCATGGCTGAAATTGTGGCCCGATTTCTCCGCTGGTGCTGTGGATTAAACTTCCTCTTCACATGCTCAGACATCTTTCATTAAAGCCATCAGTTAGATGTATTGAACGACCATCTACTTTATATTTCATCATCCTCAATAAATAATGCATACATACGGGATGATCATTTAACAACATGTATTTGCTGGGTACATAGAGCAGGTTGCATCTATATTGTAATGTCCACATCTCACCAATAGAGGTCGATACAGATCAGATTACTTGAAGGGATCTGACTACAGGAAATCACTGATCTCTGCTTCTGTCTGACCAAAGGGAAACGCACGATGAGAACGAAAAAAGCTGAAGGCATTATTTTATTTAGTGGCTGCATTCAGATTTTTGTATTTTCACTATCTGAATTCCAGGAAAAAAAAAAAAGAAAAAAAAATATCACAGCTGGACTTTCCTTAGTTACATAATGACTTAAATCCATTCAACCAAGTCACCAAAGTGGAGCCAATGAAAAAGCAACGACAAAACAACGTCATGACCGGACCTCTCTGAAGTGACGACGTGGTTGTCACACTCATTAACTTAACTACGTCTATCAACACTGCACCATGAAGAACATACTGGTCCTGAGCCAGAATAGACAGAGAAAAAAATAGATAATCATCTAGTACAATGCCTTCTTTTTTCCATTTCATTTATATCTTTTACAGTTTACTTTTTACATTTTTTTAGTCATCTATTTTGCTTTTTACACCAAAGCAGAGCTTGGCGATATGGAAAAAAATCAAATATGTTTGACCAAATAAATCGATGTTGATATTGCGGCGATATTGTATAGAGTTGACTACTATTGACTAGCACTATATTCACTTTTAATGTGGATACAATGATTAAGTGGTAAAGGCAAATAATAAAGCAGCTAGTGAGTCTGGAAAGTTCAGAAAATGACATCACTTTACTATAATGCAGCCTTTAAAACCAGGAAAAGACAACACTTGTATTACATCACGATGGTATCTAGCCTCATGTATAAAAGAAATTGAATTGAAATTGAATATATGGATATCGGTATAATATCGATATATTGCACAGCCGTACAACAAAGCAAACAAAACTGTATTATTGTTGCAAATCAAGTCATAAACCCAGACAAAAGCCGCAGGTCAGAGTTCATCTAGACTTGAGGTTTGTTCTTCCTACCTTTCCCTGAGCCGAAGAAGCAGTCCATCTCCACGCTGGAGCGCGAGTGGGACACGCAGAGCGTGGAGCTGGGAACCAGCCCCTCCTGTGGCGGGCTGCGTTCGGTGGTTCGGACCAGACACCAACCGGGCCGCTCGCTCGGCCGCTCCAACAGCTCCACCGTCTGGCCTGGAGGGAAGACGGTAGTCATTTTACATCTCAGTCGTCTCATTTTACAAGTATTAGGGCATATTTTTCTCAGGTAAAAATGTTGAGTTTTTAAAGAGTAATATATTTTCTTGCCTAACTTAACATTTCTGAATCAGTCCCCCCCCCCCCCCTCCCCCGTGTGACAGGAGGATAAATAAAAGGTTGAATGAATGAATGTAAACCATTTTTGATATCGCTTGATGAGACCTAAATGTCTGATTTGTGTGTTTGCTGCAATGCTATACGCCCTCAATCTGAGCATGCTTTGATCTTGCACTCTGATACTCTGCAGCCCTCCATCTATGTGTGTGTGTGTGGCTTTGTTGTTTTCTCATTTTTGTCTGTTTTCGCTTCTTTTTGTATTGCCGTCTTGTCTACTGTGTGACTGTTATGAGAAAAATTTAAACAAAGTATTAAAAAAAAAGAGAAAAAAACAAAAAAAATGCATAAACCCAAACTAACCCAAACCCACTTCATTTAAAATTAGCAGGCTTAAATATAATAAATAAATATGTTTATATATTATATTAAATATAACCCTCTGAGGACAAAAGACGCACTGGCGCGTCCAAACAACACTCCTACTCTACTCCTACTCAAAAAGCGATATTACAAAATTTCATTGCAGACATTTATTTACTATTTTAATCATACAGTATATAACCTAAGACTTTGGTAAACTCATTTCAAGCACCGAAACAATTCGTACATCACGTCTATAACTTAAGGTTTGTTTTCAAAAGAGAGGAATTTCAAAAAGTGATCTTCAACATTTCAGCATTAGCGCCAAATTATCTCTTTACACATTGGTCTAGAAAAAATGTGGGCGTCACTGTACGGAAAGCTGATTTGTGATATAAAACACATGGGGATCAGTTATATGCAAATGCCCTTAGACCTCAGAGGGTTAACTGGAGGAGCACAGTCAACAGGCGGACCCAGACTAAAACGTGTGAACAGGACAGAGAGGTTTCTCTCACCGGTGCTGACCGACATCTCGGTGCTGCATCCTGCTGTGAAGTCCTGAAGGACGACTGTCAACTCACAACCACCAGAGAGCTGCAAACGGAGAGAGAGAGAGAGAGAGAGAGAGAGAGAGAGAGAGAGCGAGAGAGAGAGCGAGAGAGAGAGCGAGAGAGAGAGCGAGAGCGAGAGAGAGCGAGAGAGAGCGAGAGAGCGAGTGAGCGAGAGAGAGAGAGAGAGAGCGAGAGCGAGAGAGAGCGAGAGAGAGAGAGCGAGAGCGAGAGAGAGCGAGAGCGAGAGCGAGAGAGAGCGAGAGAGAGCGAGAGCGAGAGAGAGCGAGCGAGAGAGAGCGAGAGAGAGCGAGAGCGAGAGAGAGAGAGCGAGAGAGAGAGAGCGAGAGAGAACGAGAGAGCGAGAGAGAGCGAGAGAGCGAGAGCGAGAGAGAGAGTGAGAGAGAGGAGACATTTGATTAGACTTCAAATCTCAAAATATTACTAGGAAAACAAGTTATTTGTTTAGATGTGTGAGGTAAAAAAAAAAAAATATATGGTTACACTTTACTTGAAGGTATCTACATAAGAATGGCATGACACTGTCATGAACGCGTCACGTTTCGGGCGCAATATTTGTTAAAGGCAAAGCATGTTTCAATCGATTCTTAATGAAGTATTGTGGTGACGTCCCAACCTACAAATCATATCCTACGGACTAAAAATCTTTGTTTGGTACAAATCCTCGCAGAAAAAAAAAAAATCAAATCACATCATTGTAATTTTTGTTAATTTTATTATTTTCCAACTAAAATAAGAATAATGATACAAACATATCAAAATTTCATTCAAAACAATCTCAATTAGATATTTTCCTCATGTCGTGCAGCCCTATTTCTAATGTTCTTAATCTACATTTTTGCCTCAAATACTCTGCCGTGAATCCACTTGATGGTAGTGCAATAGAAAACTTAATCCATCAGTGTTTTCAATATTCACATTTCCGTACTGAAAATATAGAAATTTTAATTCTCTGCAGGCTGAAGGAACAGGATGAACCGGAAGCAGGAGGACATTACCTCTCTTTGGTTTTATAACAAACACTGAACCTCACAAACCGAGAAAGAGATGAGCTGAACATTAGAGCAAAAAGTTGTGAGTGTGAACAAAAAAATCCTCAATTTGTCCTGAAACCAACCAAGGACAAATGACTGCTGTGTCTTTGTTACCACAACCATTTCTACGCAATGGAAACCTGAGGCACTCCCTGACCTTTAGGACTAATCTGTAGGATCAGTGTGACTGCTGTCCAGACAGGGATTCATTCATCAGTGGTATTATATTGTCCATATAAGGCTTGATCCAGTTCTGATGCATTATACCAGATACTCATAATAAACATGTTCAGTCAACACACCAGAGCAACTGTGGGTAAAACAAAATGTATCTTTGAGCAACATCTGCAGTTGCAGCATTCCTTTAAAGCCCCTGTACACGGTGTTTGGCGTTTTAAGCCCCCAACGTCGTCTTCCAGGGAGCGCTGCCTGGAAGGCACTGGGATTAGGCAAGGCTTAGGGTTAGGGTTTCTCGACAATCTTGACATTTTGTTGTTGCGTGACTTTGGTGGGTTTTAAAAAATTTTTAACATACAGTTTGCAACATGAACACCCCCCCGCATCACCACCCACCCAGACAAAAATCAAGAAAAGATGACACAGTAACTACAATATTCAAGGCCATTCAACAAAATAGACAATAAACCATAAACACACACACACACACACACACACACACACACACACATATACAGTGAGGAAAATAAGTATTTGAACACCCTGCTATTTTGCAAGTTCTCCCACTTGGAAATCATGGAGGTGTCTGAAATTGTCATCGTAGGTGCATGTCCACTGTGAGAGACATAATCTAAAAACAAAAATCCAGAAATCACAATGTATGACTTTTTAACTATTTATTTGTACGATACAGCTGCAAATAAGTATTTGAACACCTGAGAAAACCAATGTTAATATTTGGTACAGTAGCCTTTGTTTGCAATTACAGAGGTCAAACGTTTCCTGTAGTTTTTCACCAGGTTTGCACACACTGCAGGAGGGAGTTTGGCCCACTCCTCGACCCATCTTCAATGCTCTAACTGAGGGAAGGAGGTTGTTCCCCAAAATCTCGCAATACATGGCCCCGGTCATCCTCTCCTTAATACAGTGCAGTCGCCCTGTCCCATGTGCAGAAAAACACCCCCAAAGCATGATGCTACCACCCCCATGCTTCACAGTAGGGATGGTGTTCTTGGGATGGTACTCATCATTCTTCTTCCTCCAAACACGGTTAGTGGAATTATGACCAAAAAGTTCTATTTTGGTCTCATCTGACCACATGACTTTCTCCCATGACTCCTCTGGATCATCCAAATGGTCATTGGCAAACTTAAGACGGGCCCTGACATGTGCTGGTTTAAGCAGGGGAACCTTCCGTGCCATGCATGATTTCAAACCATGACGTCTTAGTGTATTACCAACAGTAACCTTGGAAACGGTGGTCCCAGCTCTTTTCAGGTCATTGACCAGCTCCTCCCGTGTAGTCCTGGGCTGATTTCTCACCTTTCTTAGGATCATTGAGACCCCACGAGGTGAGATCGTGCATGGAGCCCCAGTCCGAGGGAGATTGACAGTCATGTTTAGCTTCTTCCATTTTCTAATGATTGCTCCAACAGTGGACCTTTTTTCACCAAGCTGCTTGGCAATTTCCCCGTAGCCCTTTCCAGCCTTGTGGAGGTGTACAATTTTGTCTCTAGTGTCAAACTAGAGACAACCTCAAACAAGTGCATCTAATTTAGGATAATAAATGGAGTGGAGGTGGACATTTTAAAGGCAGACTAACAGGTCTTTGAGGGTCAGAATTCTAGCTAATAGACAGGTGTTAAAATACTTATTTGCAGCTGTATCATACAAATAAATAGTTAAAAAAATCATACATTGTGATTTCTGGATTTTTGTTTTTAGATTATGTCTCTCACAGTGGACATGCACCTACGATGACAATTTCAGACACCTCCATGATTTCCAAGTGGGAGAACTTGCAAAATAGCAGGGTGTTCAAATACTTATATATATATATATATATATACACACATATACATATATATATATATATATATATATATATATATATATATATATATATATATATATATATATATATATATATATATATATATACACACACACATTATCTAGATAGATCGATCTAAACACCATAAGGCCATCATACACGTCTCTCCCCAGCATAAAGCTTCCTAGGAGTCCTGCAGAAAGCTCAGATACTTTCCCCATTTTCTAGTAAAGACATCCAATCCGGCAAACCGTTTATATGTCATCCTTTCAAATCGCCGCCACCGTAGCCATCTCACAAGCCCACTCCTGGATTGACGGCAGCCCTTCATTCTCCCATCCTCTTAAAACAGGAGCCTGTCTGGCTATCATTAAACTAGTCTGGACCCAGCTTCTTATGTGCTTATCCATCCCGTTTAGGACTGACCCATCTCCCAGAACAAATAATCTCGGGCTGAATGGAGCCTGAGTCCCTGCAATCTGACATAGGTTATATATAGCGTATTCGTGTAAACAGGGCCTAAATGTATGGTAATTGACTTCACTTTGAACGTGCTCTTCCAGATCCTCACTGTAAAAGGATTTGTACTCAGACTGAATGACATTTCAAACCGAGTCAGACGTTTTCATCATCACGCAGAGCTGAGAGTTAAATCACGTTCCACGGATTATTGATCGCACTGAGCTAGATAACGTGATCTCAGAGAAATCATCTCGAGCTGCAGTTGTAAATAGTATCAGCTGGACAATTTACAAAGTTAATGATTGACAGAAGGTGAAACAAAACGTAATATGCAACCCACAGTTTTAGTCATAAAGTGTCAACGGTCCATGCTGTGGACTGGACTGTCCTAATGGCTTAACAGACCTGTTACATAAGGAGGAAATTCACACACACACACACACACACACACACACACACACACACACACACACACACACACACACACGATAGTGATATGGTTGACATACTGCTGAGGCGTGTTGACCTTTACTCCCATTGAATTGTTCAGAGACGCAAGCGGCCACTAATCCAAAGAAGAGAAAAAAATACGCCATATTCAGGGCAAGGACAATGTGGTGGCAGATGCCCTGTCGTGTGCACTATTGTCATAATGTTTGTTAGAACTGCCTATCATTATCATGTTTCATAAACCATTAAAGTGCTTCCTTGGATTTATGGCCACTGGGTTATGTAGATAATGTGCTGAACTGAATGGGTGTCAGAGATAATATTGACGTGGTCAGGTGTTTAATATAAAATGTGATTTATTGTATCTAACAGTTTTGTTTATTTTTTTAGGGTCGTGGCGGGACCTTGAGAGGGGGGGTGTGACAGCTCCTAGGCCTCAAGACCTATTAAGTCCCTTTGGTTGCTGGGATCTGGGGATTGGTTAATAAGGACTGATGACTGACACCTGGATGAACTGATTGCTCACATGTCCATAAATAGGAGTGCCTGGGCAGTCACTCTTCCTCTCTCCCTCCTTAAGGTTGCTTGGACTTTGGGTTGAGTTACTTTTGCGTTCCAACATCGCTACACTTACACACATCCATACACTACACACAATACTGATAAACTGATAGCACGTTTACCTTTGCTTAGTTAAATAAATTTGATTTAATTGAGCAAACGTATGTTCTCCACATTTTGTCATACCTTTGAGCCAGGTCATGTCTCTCAACAGCACACAAAAGATGTATACGTCACCAATGGGACACAAGATTAAAAAGGTAACACGACAAATTCAGCGGATTGAAATTAAAAGTTGAGAGCCATTTTCAATGGAGAAAATCAAGTAGCACGATATTCTTGACCAAATACCTCGATGACGACGATATTGTAGGGTTAACAATTGCTGCATTCGTGAAATATTTTCACAATGAAATTTTAGATAAATAATCATCACTAATGTGGATATAATGAAGAAGTGGCTAAAGGCAAATAATAAAACAGCTAGTAAGTCTGGTAAGTTCAGAAAATAACGTCACTTCACTGTATAGCAGCCTTCAAAACCAGGAAAAGACAACACATGCCATACTACGATACCCAAAATCTAAGGCGATATCTAGTTACATTTATTAATATTGATTTAATATCAATATATTGCCCAGCCCTATGAAAAGTTGCAGGATAAGAAAATGTGTGTTTAAAACAAACAATTTCATCGATAAAGCTTCCTGTACTGAACTGACCTGGACGCCTGTGCACTGTAGAAACACACTGCCAGCTGTGTACCGTACTGTGGAGTGTATCAACTAGCGAAGCCAGACGTAACAGCGCATCACATGGATCTATTTTGTTGTTGGGTCCTTTCTGGCCTCTTGCTTACCAACAGGCAGCGGTCACGCCGGGCGGCAACACAACCAAACTGAGCTTATGTTGTTCACATCAACAATCCCAATATAAATAAATGACATCAAATAGATTTAGTCAGTCTTACTAGTTGCTTTTGTGAATTAGCACAATTCCCAGATTTCTCTGACACTGCAGCCAGGGAGAGGGATCCCACCACAGTTGCTCTTCCTGAGTTTCTTCCCTGTTTTTTTTTCGGGGAGTTTACCTTATCTCAATCAAGGGTCTGAGGACAGAGGCTGTCATAAGCTATATAGATTGTAAAGCCCCCGATTTGTGATATTGGGCTAAATAAATAAAAATGACTGGACTAAACACTATAAGCAAAAGCTAAATCTGTGTGTACTGTAAAGACATTAAAGTGGCGCCAGGATGTAAATGAAGCTATGCCCTCTCTTTCTACATCTACCTTGTCTGCACTACTGCCCAGTGGCTTGGAAAATGTCGGGGTGTGTGTGTGTGTGTGTGTGTGTGTGTGTGTGTGTGTGTGTGTGTGTGTGTGTGTGTAAGCAGGCACTCATTGCCAGGCTAAAGATCTCCTAGCAACGAGGACTCCTGTTTCTATAAAAAGGTGCAGGTGAGTTTATACCCGACAGATGGCCACGCACACACACAGCGTCAAAAGGCCCTGCAGCCCCCACGCAGGTGTTGTCACTTATTCTGGCTGATTAGACCTGTGCTCAGGTTGAAGGTGGAGCTATACTGGGTATTGAGATGTCACCAAACTTCACAAACTAATAATAATTTAATTTGCTCCATTTAGTTGGGCCGGCGTGCCGCAGGTTACGTAGTGGCATGGGTGTGGAAACCTCAAACGGAGTGCAGGCTGCAAGGCCTGACACTGAATGTAGCAGCGGATAACCAACAGCAGCCGGTGGGGGAGTTGCTGTGGGAATCTTTAAATCTCTCCACAGCTTTTTACGTGTCTCACCGGTACACAACTTGCACCTAAAGCTTGATTGAAGTCAAATTCACGGCTACCTACGCCGTAGCCTGACGCGCACCTCTCGAAAAATGTAACAACGCAGCGATGCACGTCGCTCGGCCGTGACTTCGTAGCGTTGCATTCCCCCCCCACCACCCGACTAATGTCCTGGTTCTCGTTCTCCATAAACAACATGAAATCAAGGAGAGGGTTAACTTTTCCTGCTCCAGATTTCACCGTGGTCAGAAAGAACAGGGGAGACACTTTGTTTCTCTCACTATGACTCTAGAGTCGCTACTCGCTCCTAAGCTTATCGCCACCACACTCACACATTCTGGCTCGATGCACACACCAACGCACAAGTATAAACTTCAGGCCAGTTACGTAGGCTACGGCGAAAGCTCTGCGTGGAGCCTCCGCAGAACCATTAATCACACTTTACACCTTCATTGTCATTTGTCATTCAGGCAAAATAAACAGAAACACCTGCGTAGTTGACCAGGAGTATGTACAAGCTAATTTGACTGGTAACTACAGGTTCACTACATGTCAACAACATTTGGCATCCTTGTTTAGATTTAAAGACCCTGAACAGCCACACAGGTGTTTAAAGTTAATGTGGCTGATTGGGCCTTTCCCAGGACTGTGTGGGTGGGGTTAGACTGAGTGATTGACATCTTCCTGAGTCCACAGTTAGTGTTGTTGCACCTGTTAGGGCGGGACAAATGACACCTTAAATCCTCCTTATTGGTAGAAGGAATTTGTGACCTAATAAGTTCCCATCTAAGCTCCGGCCCACCTTCAACCTGAACAGAGTCTAATCAGCCAGAAGAACTGGAAACACCTGGGTGGGTGTTCAGACGCTTTAAAACCACTGTTTGATAACAAGGTCACCCAATGGTAGCAAATGTGCAAGATCAATGGGAAGCCAACAAATGTATTGTTTACTCTCCATCCACGGACGGACTATAAAACAATGGGCCCCGGGCCCCCCCCCCCAACCTGTCTACACAGGAACACGACACCCACATTTAAAAAGGGTCTCAAAGAGTCGTTTGTAGTCATTTTGTGTACATTTTACATATCTTTGTGGTAGTTTACATTTTTTTTCCAGCACCATTCCGTGAGTCAGTGCCCCTGAACAACCCCACCCCCCAATCCAATCCATAGTCTGTAAAATGTAAAAGCATGGCTGTTCAGTGGAAACTAGCCATCATTCTGGTGCCATCTTATGATAATATTTTATTTCTAAACTGGCTATATATGCTGAAGCCAAGGTTTATCCATCTGAATTTTTAGTGTTTCAAAAAAAAGGAAATGTGTTCGGAACTACAGAGAAGCATTAAGTCGTAGGGTGGTTTTTTTCCACGTGTCTTTTAATGAAAATAAAAGTGTGTGTTTGAGGGTGTCTTGTGCTCTACTGCTCTCTGTAATATGCTTTTTTTCTGCTCACTGAAAACACACACACACATGCGTGCGGCAGCGTGTGATGGTCACATGTTTGAGCAGAGGAAGACAAACACACTTTACCTCCTTCAACAGCAGAACGAATGGAACCAGTTGAGAGAAGGAAACTTACGCCGTTATGAGTTATTATCCAGTGAATGACGAACTGAGGATTTTCACTTGCTAGCAATGGATGGAGCTGCTTAAAATGTACAGCGGCCTATATTTATCAGTAGTTGAGTGACAGAAGGAGCGGCAGGGTTATTCAAAAGTGTCTGATGGCTTTAAATGGTTGGACTTTGGTCGCACTCATTAATGCAGCGTGAGGTCACGACTGAAGAGGTTTTCCAAGAACTTCTAGTCTATATTTTTTAATGGGGCCTTTGTGTCCAGAAAAGGGGAAAGACTCATTAACCTTTTTTAGGCTCGCACTGACGGAGCAATAAACATGACTGCTGAGTGACACATTGAGATTATTGAAACCGTTGGATTTCTTCTGTTGTTCTTTCGGGGAACAACAACCTTTCATGGTTTCCCGCTAATCCCTTTAAAACAAGCCTAAGTTATACAAAAGTGTTTTGATAAAGCATATTCAACATGCTTGATATTGCAATACAATTAGACTAAAGATAGTACAAAGCAATACGGAAATAAATATATAAAAAAGGAGAAAAAAAGATGACAATACATACTGGCCTGTTGAGTGATCTATAAAAATTACCAAATGTTTTGAAATCCTGCCCTTTTTCATACTCATATCACTTCTGTCTCACGTACACAGGCTTCTGAAATGTTTGCCAGGGAGTGAAAACTGCTAACATAAACCAGAGTGAATGGTTATGTGGAAAAAAAAAAATGTATAGTCGGGGACCACCAACCCTGTCTCCAAGGAATTACTCTCATATGCAACTGATTTGCAAAACTTTCACATTCACTGGCAACATTTTGTTCCAGTACAAGAAATAAGTGAAGCATTGTCATGCCGCAGCGCCTGACTTCTACACTGAAGGACTGTCTTTTACTTTAAGTCAGATTTGACTTTTTCAATATTCAAAGAAGACCAAGCTCCTTTCCTTAAACACAAACAAGTGTTTGGAGTTGCCCAAACTTATTATAAAACTTAAATTATAAAACACGTTAATCGTGCTTTACTTGCCAGAAGGGAATATTGTGGGGAAAACTAATGAAAAACATGGACATTTTGTGGAGGTAATTAAGAAACATAATCCAGACGGATTTAGCTCATGCCAAAGAGTTATACATAAACATATGTCTGTGTGCAGTGTGACATTTCTATCATGCTTTTCTGTTCCTAATCAACCCGGTCTCACGGCAGTTTGTGTAAATGTCACGTTATTTTTAATCTATTGATACGTGTTCACAGGGACGTTTTCCTCGTTTTTTTCGTGGTGGCTAGCACGAAATACCCTACGGGGAAAGGACGCCTCACACGCCGGGAGACGGCCGCTGGGGACGCGCGACAATAACGGGACGGTTATGATTAGGAAGACTACGGGAAACAAAACGCCACACGGGGGACGCGATCCCCACTCGCCCGGGTGAAAGTCCTGTGTTGTACCATTTTCGTGCTGTGACCACGAAATATGCTACCCATTGAAATACATTACTTCACATTTTCGTTCTGGCCACCACGAAAAAAACGTCCCCGTAAACAGGTATCAATAGATTAAATAACGTGACCATTTCACGAACTGCCATGAGACTGGGCGGTCCCAATACAGTCAATTTAGCCAAATACCTATTTTCTTATGAATACAGAGATATTACAGAGACTTTGTCACAGCTACAACTAAAAGCACTAGCAGCATTTAAGATGTTCAACAATGTCTGTTACCATCATTTTCATTTGAACAATGTCTGTTACCATCATTTTCATTTGAACAATGTCTGCTACCATCATTTTCGTTTGAACAATGTCTGTTACCATCATTTTCGTTTGAACAATGTCTGTTACCATCATTTTCGTTTGAACAATGTCTGTTACCATCATTTTCATTTGAACAATGTCTGTTACCATCATTTTCGTTTGAACAATGTATGTTACCATCATTTTCATTTGAACAATGTCTGAACTGTAAAGATCAAGCACAGTTTGCTTGTCAAATTTACTGACTCATTTTTTTATTTTACTGCTTATCCATAAGAAATGACATATTCAGCAGATGTGTGTTATTATGAGGCCCTGTTTACACGAGTACGCTCGCGGGTGAAAACGACAAAATATTTGATCAGATGTGCCTTTCGTTTAGACGGCGACGGCGTTTTGGGGGGTTAAAAACGCAAAAAAACACCCTCCAGAGTGGAAATCTTAGGGCGTTTTCACACATACCTCATTTGGTCCGGACTTTCGGACTTTTCAGTTTGATCCAAACCAAAATTACAGGTGTGAAACCTCCCCCAAATTTTGGCCCGATAAAAAGAGGTGGTCTCGGTCCGGTTCGTTTATAGTGTGAAAGCATTTGTTGGATGGTTCTGACTTTCGGACCAAATGCAAGAAGCTCTGGCAGGCTCTTCTTGTGTTACAAGACGGGGGAATAGCTCCTTTAAAGGAATAGCTCGGTGCTTAGTGTGTAGGCTACATGAAAGAGTGACGGTGAGTGCGCTCCGAGCAGACAGCTGTCGATTATCAGAGCTGAGAATACATCAGCAGTTTACTTGTTAAGTGGTAGTAAATTTACAGTGTAGGTTTCCATTTGTCTCTGAATAAATGCTCCAGAAAGAAAGTTCCCGTGTCTTGCTTCTCAACATCACAACAAAACAAAAAGAGCTGCGGCAGTAGGGGAGAGCAGCAGTCAGTAGGAGAGAGCAGCAGTCAGTAGGAGAGAGCAGCAGTCAGTAGGGGAGAGCAGCAGTCAGTGGGGGAGAGCAGCAGTCAGTAGGAGAGAGCAGCAGTCAGTGGGGGAGAGCAGCAGTCAGTGGGGGAGAGCAGCAGTCAGTGGGGGAGAGCAGCAGTCAGTGGGGGAGAGCAGCAGTCAGTGGGGGAGAGCAGCAGTCAGTGGGGGAGAGCAGCAGTCAGTGGGGGAGAGCAGCAGTCAGTGGGAGAGAGCAGCAGTCAGTGGGGGAGAGCAGCAGTCAGTGGGGGAGAGCAGCAGTCAGTGGGGGAGAGCAGCAGTCAGTGGGGGAGAGCAGCAGTCAGTAGGAGAGAGCAGCAGTCAGTGGGGGAGAGCAGCAGTCAGTAGGAGGGAGCAGCAGTCAGTGGGGGAGAGCAGCAGTCAGTGGGGGAGAGCAGCAGTCAGTGGGGGAGAGCAGCAGTCAGTGGGGGAGAGCAGCAGTCAGTGGGGGAGAGCAGCAGTCAGTGGGGGAGAGCAGCAGTCAGTGGGGGAGTCAGTGGGGGAGAGCAGCAGTCAGTAGGGGTCAGTAGGGGAGAGAAAGTGTGTCGTGTCTGTGAGCCGCATGCGTGTGTGTGTGTGCCGTGTGTGTTTGCAGCATGTGTGTGTGCCGTGTGTGCGTGTGTGTCTGTGTGTGTGCAATGTTTGGATCAATAACTCCACCTCCTCGTCTGTCCAGACAAAATTGCCAGTTTTTGTTGTTTGCTTCGTGCTACTAGGGAGAGAAGTAGAAGGAAGGTTCTACGCAGGTGCGGGGACTTGGTGGCATTGTGTGGCAGTGCTTCACACTACCACCTAGCCGCCTGATGTGCACACTACATCGAATTTCACACACTTTTGCATCACCATATGGACGCAGATTTCCCCCCCAAAACGCTCATCTAAACGCGGAAATAAAAACTGAGAATGCAACGCCACTTTTGCATTCTCTCTTCAGACTGTTTCCGTCTAAACATATCCTAAGAACGACTGGCTGGTTCCTCTTTGTCCTGCACTATGAACACTTTATATCACCACTACAGTGGGGTACCCCCAGGGTTCTCCAAGTTAAAAAGACTTTTCAAGACCTTTTCAATACCACCAAGGATGACATGTAATGCCAACTTTACGGCCATATAATGGAACATCAGTATGGATTTAAAAAAAAAAAAAAAAAAAATGTGCACGACTCTGGTAATACCTCCTCGTAACACATCTCGATATCTGCCCAGTGTAAAAAGCTACTTGGACGTCTTTCCATTTGTTAGATCCACTACACGTGACAGTCAATGCGTCACTGTAGAACTGGGGCTATTGCTCAATGTTGTCGTCAGTATCAACAACCTCTACCAGCAGCACCACAGATCATGGAAAAACAAGTAGTATTATGTTTACAGAGAAAGTACAGCCAGTGACTGTGTCTGTGCAGCAACAGTGTAATGCACACGCATGAGTGTACACATGAAGATGCTCATTATGTGACAGTGTTGCATTCTGATTATGTGTTTGATGCAGTGCAGGTTATGATGAGTGGCGTTTGTTGGCATGAACAGCATCGCATCCCAGAAACCAGTCAAACCAGCCCAGCATCTTAATGGCTGGAATTACAGTGGCAAAAGTAAAGAGTAAAAAGGTTCTGCTGTAAGACATTATGCGTGCGCCACAGTGTCTGAACCACAACCAGTGTGACCAATAAGACTTGTCTGCTGCTTTACAACACAGCAAAAAACACAACGCAAAGAAACTGCACAGATAGTTTAAAACCACTCAAAATACACATTAATTGAACAACAGCAACGCTGGTTCCTATATAGCTGTGTATAGGCTTTCAAACACGGAGGTCCACTGCTCTGCTGTTACAATGTACTCCAATGGCAACCAAGAGGCATCATCAGAAACTCTATAGAAAATCTATAGAGATGTCTTAACCTGTTAACACCCACGTAATTTACATGAGTTCTGACGTGTTACATAATAAGTATTTAAAACACAAAATTTCTAAACTTGTTAATATGGATGTGGTACACCGTTTGATTGGTAAAATGATGTGCAATTCAATCATTGAGTTAATTTTACTGAAATCATAAGCACCAAAGCATTATTCATGATCTTAGTGCTCACAGAAAAAGAAAAAGTTTATACTCCAACTGAAGGCGGAGGCTAAAAAAAACAAATTAAAAAAAAAAGTGTTTGTCCTCTGACCTACAGGGCTGTGGTAGAGACAAGCTGTCAACCGCTAGAACCATGCTTTAAATAACATTAAGACCAAAAGACTAAACCACAGCTGGCTCAATGCACCAAGAAACGTCACAGAAAAGACATTCCACATGACGTCACAGAACGGACATATATAACAAGATGTTACAGAACTGGCTGGAACCTCGGTATGTCAACCAAACATCACAGGCCTGACATATCATTTGGTAGGGGAAAAGGTCACACACCATGGTCTCTAATGTCAAATTCACAAACTCTGCATGTCCAACGATTCACACTGTCCTTTTTCTACATCCACTTATGCTTATTAGAGAGAGCAGTCATTACTGGCACAACTACCTCTATGAGACAGCGACAGCCTTGATACCTCTATGAGACAGCGATAGCTGGATAATGTTGAACAATTTCCTCTTCCGTTGCATGCAATCAAGCAGAAACTACAAACTCTGAAACTACTGTAACACCAACTTTGTTTCACAAATTCAGTTCATCTGTCCACAGTTGGATTTCTCCAGAGCATTTAATGCATTCTCAAAACAAATAGTGTGCAGGCTCAACAAAAACAAAAGGCATTAAGTCTAACTATATTCAGAAACATCAGCTCATTTATAGATATGTCCTCTTTTGAACTGCCATGGCTGCACATAAACACACAGATGCTCTTGCAGCGAGTGTAGTGTTTATCGGTGTTTTTTTTTGCCCACAACGGCTCCTTCCAGGCAGCGCTGCCTGGAAGGCACTAGGATTAGGCATTGGTTAGGGTTAAGGTTAGGAGCCTTGGAGGCAGCGGTCGCAGCGCTGCCTGGAAGGAACAGTTGGGGGCAAAAAACACCATCAAGCGAGTGTAGTGTCTATATCAGACTTTTTGTAAGGTTAATGCACAAACTTCATGTAAAACAAGTTTGTCAGTGGGCAGTGGTGTGGCTGGAGACTCTTTTTCCAGTGGGTCTGCTCTGTAATCTGAATCAAACTCGCTTCAATTCAGCCGTCTGGACGCAAACATTTTATTTATCCCGTTTCTCTGTGGCAGCTAATGGCCCGTTTCCTGTCTGTCTGTCTGCCTGCCTGGCACACACACACCCTGTTTAACCATTAACCTACCCAATTACACACACATTCCCTCCTGCAGTCCAGCTTTACAACACACTAAGTGAAAGTCAACAGCACGTATGATCTGAATTAGCTTCTCAATCAGTGGCCAAACCTCAACAGCGACCAACAAGCACACCTCCAAACACTTTTCCGGTCAAAACTCTTGACAGTTGCAGGAGGTAGGCTGCACATAGATTAGCTCTTTTCAGCTCTCTTTTTTTTTTTTTTTTTTTCTTTTTTACAATCTTAGTTACTTGAATTGTTACAAACTATTAGGGCAACATCACAGGGCGCTGAAGTGAAAGAACACACAGAACTTGGCTGCACACAAGCGGTGTCTTCTCTCAGCAGTTCCAGTCATGCAGAACATTAAGTCAAAACAAAGGATTGTGTGCAAAGTGAATAAAAAAAAATAATACTTGGCAGGAGTGGCGTGTGTCCGTGTGCACTCAAATACTGTATTTCACCATAGGTTACAACAAGATACATTCACAAATAGTGTTTTTTTTTTTTGTCCATAGGCGCATACAAATCTATTGTGACCAAGCAGCTTCTTCTTTAAACACTCAAGCACCTTAAATCATGACATATGTAAATATTTCTACCAGCATCTAGCCATAGCCCAAAATGTTTGTTTTTCAAAAAAAAAAAAAAAAAATCTTGAAACACTTTAACACAGTCTGGGTGTTTTACACCTGTTATTTCACTCACTATATTCTTGCGTCAGTTTTACTTTTACAGCAAAATTCACCAAACGTGTTAAAACATGACTGTGCTACTTCCAGACACACAAATAGAAGAGCAGCCTATTTGTCATTACGACAGTATTGAATGAACACAGTGCTTCATGTAAAGTCTAATTTGAGCAGATAGTGTACAGTGTGTAGCCCAACAGTTTGTACTCACTCTGCTGCTCTCTTTGAACAGTTTAAAGCTCATCCACTTTGGCATGTCGATCTTTCCTCTTCTGTCTCCGTCTCTCTCTCTCTGTCTTTGACAACTCCCTCATTTGTGCCTTTGCCACACACACAAACACGCCCTCACACTGTCTCTCCCCTTC